>JAMKPZ010000362.1:0-42730 GCA_024699675.1 Amphibolis antarctica | reverse complement strand
GCTTCACACCCAAGAGTAGGGTTGAAGATTTTGAAGATTGGTTTAAAGCCACCATTGCATAGACACCGATTGAAGTAATCAGTTTTGGAACTTCGAGTAGTAGTTCTCAGTCTATTACTAGTGAAAGTGATAATGAGGGAATGTGGATAGGTAAAGATTTTCTTTCATCTTTTGAATTGAAGTGTTTTCAAAGGGTGATTGAAAATTTTGAGAAAAGAGAAGTCATTGTCTCTCAATCTTCTTTGTATATAGTTGATTCTATTTCAACAAATTGATCACGTTTTGCTGTGAATGATTTATGTGTGAAACTTGCATATAAAGGAAAATCATCATTCAGTTTGATTAATCAAAGGAATGATGTCTCTGATTATGTTTTGACACATAAAGGTGATAGATTTCGAGCTTTTTCTGAAATGCAAAAGTATATCGATAGGAATGAAAAGCTTCCTAGAATTTATATTCATCTAATGGATCAATGGAAGCAAGAGGATGCTCTTGTAAGCACAATTCCACCTAAGTTTGAAATGTATATAGGAAACTTTGATGATACTAATGGTATACTCATAGTTGTTCTAGAAACAGTTTATATGGAGAAAGAGAGTCCTTCACAAGATCAGATGGACACTATTGAAGAGATTTTGAAAAATCTGAAGGCACAGTGGTCTGTTGTATCTATATTAATAGAGGAACAAGAGAATAATTCTAAAACACCTGATGATCAGACTTTAAGTGATTACTTAAAAAGTTTGAAAAAGAATAAACTCAATGCAATTGTTCAAACTGAGGCACAAAAACAAGTTGAAGAAGTATTACAGTCATGACAGCTAGATCAACCAATTTTTGAGCACATTTTAGTTGATGAACAAGTTGTAGAGGAAGCTCCTGCAGAACAAATTCCAGAATTTATGGAAGAGCAAGAAATTCCTCCAACTGTCTCAAGTGATATACTTGTAGAAGAATCTCCTGATTTGCATGTTGAAGAAGAATATGTTGATCAGCAACAAACTGCAATAGATGAAGAGACTTCACCTATAATAGATGAAGAGAACTTGAGATTAGTTGTCGATCAGTCATAGATAGAGAATGTTGAAGTTTTTTCAAGCTCTTCACATTCTATTCCCGAGGAAGGTATTTCTGTAGATAATTTATATTTCAGAAATCAGGACTATCTAGACAAGTATAATCAATTTTTAAATTATGAAATTCTGTATGAAAGACTGATTAATTTTAAAGGTTTACAAGAGGTTAAAGATCTCTTATAGTATCAAGGTCTTTTAAGGATTATACCAACAAATTGCAAGTTAGATATTTTTAAAGAAGTCATATTTGCCTTTTATGCTAACTTACATGTTGAGGAAGATAAAATATATAGCAACAGAGACAGTACTATTTTTGAAGTATTTCCTCAATTGGTATATGACACATTGAAATTAAGAAATGAGGGTGTACAGCTAATTAGAACATCTCTACACTTGCTAGATTGGAACGTTAATTCAGTAGCAAGAAATCCTTAATCTCATGAAAAATTATAGTATTTAGATGAACTTAATGGCAAAGCTAAGTTCATTGCAAAAATTCTGCAAGCAAAATTTTTTCAGAAGAAAGGGCATTCTAAACTTGGTGCACACTATTTTTAGATTCTATTCAGAACAAACATTCAAAGTTATATTATGTAATTAATCTTGTCAAGCTAATAACTGGTACAAACTATGATGCTTATCAGTGGCTAACAAAATCTTTTAAGACAAGATCTTTTATGATGGCTAAACTTGAAAAGTTTATTTTGAAGGCACCAATCATAGAAATATAGCAACAAACAACAAATGAACAGTCACAACCAAATCCTTCATCAACTACACACAATTTGTTGTCTCCTGAAGAGCTTGCCTATTTCACACAGTTGGGAGAACAAATTCGTTGACAAGTGACTCAAACTATAATTAGTACTGTTCAAAATCTAAGGAAAAATCAAGGCTAAATTGTATTTTTCTAATTTCTTGTTGTATTGCATTGCTTAAACTTGATTTGAACTTGTGTTTTTATATGTTAATTTCAATATTACTTGTTACAAATAATTTTATTAACTATTCAGTTTTATACTACATGTTTTATCTTATTTATCTATTCAGTTAAAGCTAGAATTCTATATTCAACTCTCTAAATTATTTTAGTTATTCTCGAACCTAGATACTTTGTTGAATAATGACAAAAAGGGGGAGATATATTTGAATTGATAATTAAAACTATAGATAATTACAACATCAAATTAATTTTGTCATCATCAAAAAGGCGGAGATTGTTGAGTATTATGTTTTGATGATAAATGGTTAATTAATATGTTAATAATATTTGATGGTAATTTAAATCGTAATTATATTTGTTAATTATCTATTTATTATTATTTGGACATAACTAGAAATATTATGTGACTAAATGCTACATTATTTAACACTTGAAAATTCAATTTGGGTTAAGTTTTTTAAGTTAGTGGATTAAGTATATTTAATTTTAGAACATTTAAGCTTGATATTCGAAGGGCTATAGTTATTTAAATAAGTGTTAGATATGAATATAGTTTATAAATCAATGATGGAATGTCACGTGAAACTTTAGGTTCACACATGATGGAAGAGTCGACGTTTAGATGTTAAAAGATTGGATGATTGATTAAAAGATGAACAATGTATCAGTGTTTTGACATTAACACGTGATGTCTTAAGTTAGGCACATGTGTTTCAAAGTGCACATGATGTGTGAACAGTGTCGGAATTTTAACACTAAAAGACCGTAATGTTAAACAAGAGATGATGTAAGGTTCGGTGTTTCAGCGAGGCATGTGAGTTTTTAAGTTAAACATGTGAGATTTAATTTTTAAGTTGTGAATAGTGCTTCGGCATTTTAAGGTTACAAGTCCAAATAGCCCTCGGATATTAATGTTTTGATGATAAATGGTTAATTAATATGTTAATAATATTTGATGGTATTTTAAAGTTGTAATGATATTTGTTAATTATCTATTTATTATTATTTGGACATAATTGGAAATATTATGTGACTAAATACTACATTATTTAACACTTGAATATTCAATTTGGGTTAAGTGTTTTAAGTTAGTGGATTAAGTATATTTAATTTTAAAACACTTAAGCTTGATATTCGAAGGGCTATAGTTATTTAAATAAGTGTTAGATATGAATATAATTTATAAATCAATGATGGAATGTCATGTGAAATTTTAAGTTCACACATGATGGAAGAGTCAGCGTTTAGATGTTAAAAGACTGGACGATTGATTAAAAGATGAACAATGTATCAGTGTTTTGACATTAACACGTGATGTCTTAAGTTAGGCACATATGTTTCAAAGTGCACATGATGTGTGAACAGTGTCTGAATTTTAACACTAAAAGACCGTAATGTTATACAAGAGATGATGTAAGGTTTGGTGGTTTAGCGAGGCATGTGAGTTTTTAAGTTAAACACGTGAGATTTAGTTTTTAAGTTGTGAATAGTACTTAGGTGTTTTAAGGTTACAAGTTCGAATATCGCTCGAATATTAATGTTAAAAACCAAAGACTATATTGGATTTAACGGTTGAATATTTCAACATTTTATATTTGAATCATTCTTAAGCAATCGTGCAGGGACATAGTTATGCATTTACAGGCAAAACGTGGATGCAATTGTGGACTTTGAAGATTTCAAAGAAGAATGATTGAATCATTGAAATTCTAGAACAATCCAGAAAAGAAAAGAAGAATGATGTAGACACGAAGTGCATGTTCTATATTGAACATGGGATGTATTAAAAGTTGTTCAATATTTCAATGACACATTCAAAGGTTTTCATGGACAAAGTGGAAGATATGGAGGAAGTGTATTTCACTCTATAAATACACTTGAAAACCTGGAAAGCACACAAAGAAAGGCATTCATAACATAAATACATTCAAGGAGCCTTAGACAAAAGAGTGCATTTTAAAGACAAAGTCCAACTCAAGTTTGACATCAAGTTTTGAAGATCAAGATTAAGTTCAACTCGAAGCAGGCATTTAAAGTTTTAATGCTTCATGTTGAAGTTAGCTTGAGGTTGAAGATCGTCAGTGAAGATTCAATACTTTTAATCAAGTAAGACTTATGCTAAATAGTTAGATTTTGTAAAGAGGAAAAATGTAGAGTCTGGGCTCAGGTTATTTTTGAACATTTGAGGAACATCAAGACCAAGTTATTTTATGCAGATATTGTAGTAGATCTGCTAGCGCAAGCTAATGTAGATACCCTGGAGTGGAGTGCTTTGCATTACAAAATAAAGAAGATGTCAATTAGAGACCTTAATCGATTTAGAAAGCAACAAAAGAAGAAAGGAGTTATAGAGAACGAAGTTCCTCTACCTCCTTTGCCAGAGAAGATGCCTGTTGCTATGGAGGTTGATAGTGCCCCCCATCCTGTATCAACTTTAGCCCCTCGGTCAGAGAGGGAAGTTTTGTTAGAGGCTCAATCAAAGGCTACAACACCAACAATTCCAGTTACTTCTACCTTCCCCGAATTTTAGAGGGGAAGGATCTCCATGGTCAGATCCCCATATTAGAGCCCTATTGTAGATGGACAGTCTACCAGAGTTTGATCTATCTAGAGGTGTTGAGAGACCTCCATTAGGTGAGCCAGTGACAGGGTCAGCCTCGATGGAAACTCTAGAGGTTCCAACTCTTCCCACCTCTCCTCTAGTCCCCTCACCAATACAGCAAGCAAAGGATGCTCCTACAAAGGTTGGGACAGTGTTTGATTGGCAGTCTGAAATGCAAAATTTTAGGGAGGAATTCACGTCTTTTAAAGTCGATGTTGAATTCAAAATTGCTTTTTTGAGAAAAGAAAATGAGGCGGCAACATCTCATTTCCAAAGGCTTAGTGACCAGCAAGAAGAATTGAAGGGCTTTTTATCCAGGAAATCTAGACACATTCTCAATAATGACCACAAGATCCAGGAGGTGCACCGCAGGTTAGCCAACCAAGATCAAAGGATTGTCCAAGCAAGTGAAAGCTTCTCTTAATTCCACCAGCTAACTGGCCAAATCGTAGATATAATAGATAGTGGCCTGGAGAAGATGTTGAGATGTCTATACACTAAGGCCATCTTGGACCCTAAGAAGGGATTAGGGAAGCTACAACAAGGCCGACTCTTTCCTCTCAAAGCTTCAGGGCATCCTAAGGGTACATCAGCCTTAGGCTATAAGTGAGGGTCAAGGGGTCAAGTGGAGTGGAGCACAAAGACTCCTAATTCTTTAATTGTATTGAATATTGATTGCTTCATAATCTTCATTATGACCTTTTCTTGTGCAGGTAGAGGGTCTATGCTACAACCCTTAGCTTTTGAATTCTTTTCCTTTATCATGTTTTCTACGTAGGTAAAGGATTATGATCATAAAATTTATTTCTTGTCATTCCTTTTCTTTACAGGTTTTCCACTATTTTGTGCATACAACATTTCAGTATGTTGGGATGCTTCTCGTTCAATTTTCCTTTACATTTTTCTTCCCCATTTATTTTGGTAGAGTGTCTAAGGTCCTCAATACCCATCTGTTTTTAGCATGTCAATCAACTGGGATGGCAAGCTTAGTGTGTTTTTCTACAATGGATTTCAATTTATAGTTTCTCAACTTACAACTTTATCCAAGGTGGGGCATCTATTGACACCTTAAATTTACAATCTTGGACCTTTGCATGTGTTGCTTCCCTTTAAATCTTTAGGATTTAGTTGGTTTTAGTCTTTTCCTTACTTGAGGTTTATAGAGGTTAGTTCTCTTTCCTCTATATCTCTTTTCTCTAGACTTTCAGTAATTCATTCAAAAACCTCCATGGTTCCTTTCTTTCAATTTAGTTCTCTTTCTTCTCTCTCTTTTCTCTGAACTTTCAATAGTTCATTTGGAAACCTTTGTGATTCCTTTCTTTCAATTTAGTTCTCTTTCTTCTATCTCTCTTTTCTCTAGACATTCAGTAATTCGTTCAAGAACCTCCTTGGTTCCTTTCTTTCAATTTAGTTCTCTTTCTTTTATCTCTCTTTTCTTCGGACTTTCACTAATTCATTCAAGAACCTCCATGGTTCCTTTCTTTCAATTTTTGTCTCTTTCTTCTACCCCTCTTTTCTCTAGATTTTTAGTAGTTCGTTTAGGAACCTCCATGGTTCCTTTCTTTAAATTTCCTTCTCTTTCCTCTATCTCTCCTTTATCCAGACTTTCAATAGTTTGCTTAGGAACCTCTGTGGTTCCTTTATCTCCATTTCCTTTGCTTTCCTTCATGTTCACATTTCTCCAAACTCTTGGGAGTCCACTTGTGAGCCTCCACGACTCTTTCCTCTGAGGCTCTATCATTCTTCTTCGGCCCAACGTTCCTATTAGAACATTTAGAAGTTTGCTTAGTGAACTCAAGAAGATTGCTTCTCTTGAATTCACAAAAGTTTGAAGCTTTTTCATCCCTTTGAGTTGGTAGGAACCCAAGGTTGAGGATGAGAAGATTGCTTCTCTCAAACTAATAGAAGTTCGAAGCTTTTTCCTCCCTTTGAGATGGCAGGAACTCAAGGTTGAAGATGAGAAGATTGCTTCTCTTGAGTTCACAAAAGTTTGAAGCTTTTTCCTCCCTTTGAGTTGGTAGGAACCCAAGGTTGATGATGAAAAGAATGCTTCTCTTGAGCTCATAGAAGTTTGAAGCTTTTTCCTCCCTTTGAGTTGGTAGGAACCCAAGGTTGAGGATGAAAAGATTGCTTCTCTTGAGCTCATAGAAGTTTGAAGCATTTTCCTCCCTTTAAGTTAGCAAAAACCCAAGGTTGAAGATAAGATCATTAGTTCTCTCAAACTCATAGAAGTTCGAAGCTTCTTCCTCCTTTAGAGTTGGCAAAAATGTAAAGTTTGGGGATTTCCTTTTTTCATTCGGACTTTCATGAGTCCAATTAGGAACCTCTGTCATTCCTTTCCTCCAATTTTACTTAGTTTCCTTCGATTTAGTTTTGTCTAGACTTTTGGTAGTCTTATCAAGAATGTCCGCCGCCGCCTAGTTCACCTGGCAACCCGATACCACCGCGAAAGTTGCGAGGTAAGTCGCCACACTAATTTCGTCCCAATGTCCTCCCTTCGGGAGGATCATGTTGTTGAGGACGAAAGAAACAAGGTGGCAACGGGGTTCAAGTCCCGGGCCTTGATGACCCGCTGATCAAAATCGGCTTCTACGGCAACTGTCGTGTTGATGTCGCCGATGCTCCAGGGAAGGCTCGAGAGGGGAGAGAAGATGTCCAGGCTGGTGAAGTGGAGGCCTAGCACCTCGAATAGGAGTCCATCAAAGAACTCCACTGGCCTGGACTGAAGGCCCAGGACAAGTTGCGACTCCACCTCCGACAGGTTGGAGTACATCTTGGCCACCAGACCAGGGACGGTCTCCACCTGGCGGAAGTCCCGGACGAAAGGAAGCAGGCCCTGCCTGGCAAACAACTGCTCCACCTTCGGTAGCCGGTTGAAGCTAGCTGGCCTGCCGTATAAAATCATCTTTATGGCCAGGCGGCCGTCGGTGGGGGACGCCAGCCTGGTCGGTTACGGGGGGAGCTACGCTATCGGCCGCCGCCTCCTCAGAGCCGGTCGGGGTACGGTACCAGGGGAGCACCAGCCGGACCGATCCTATGTCTGACACCGCGTCGTTAGGGACGTCCAACAACATTGACGAAGACTCGACAAGACACCATGACCAGTCCACCGTGATCTTGTAGTGCGTCCGGCACCGCGAACTTTGGAGGGGGGCCTCCGCCGACGCCTCACCTTCCGCTCCGCCCACTAGTACCCGAGAGCTGGAGGCACCAGAGTCCCGCCGCCTTTCCGACAACCACAATCGAGACATGGCCTCAGTCGAGGAAGCGTCACAGTCGTGGCCGGTAAGTTCGAAGAAGACGGACAGACAGGTAGATTCGGCCCGATCAAGACACACAAGCTCCCTCGCTGATAGGTTCTTCAACATCAACGGTAAAAGATCGAGCCATTGGTGCACAGCCCCAGAAGCCGGTTGCCGGACATGCCCCGTGATGTTCTTTCTGCGAGGCATAGTTGTAGTGAAAGACAGATAGAGGATGGAAGAAAATCGAAAGGCAAAGCTCAAACGAAGACTGAAATCGAGAGGAGGAGATGAAGAAATTTCAAATGCCCTCACCCTCTATTTATAGAAAACTGAAACGATTCCTAACAACTTTGAAAAGGTACGGTCATGGCACGGGAATCGATAAAGTTACAAAGAAACTGAAAAAGGTGAACGAAAATCAAGAAAGCTGCAGCAAGCACATGAAACACTCACATCACCAACCAAATTCTGTCTAACCTGAGGCGGCAACCAGTTCAAAAACCGGTTGCACAAAAATCAAGAAAGTTGAAATGATTCCTCACAACTTTGAAAAGGTATGGTCATGGCATGGGAATCGATAAGGTTGCATGGAAACCGAAAAAGGTGAACGAAAATCAAGAAAGCTGCAGCAAGCATGTGAAACATTCACATCACCAATCGGATTCCAGCTAACTCGAGGCGACAACCGGTTCAAAAATTGGTTGCACAAAAATCGAGAAAGCTAAAACGATTCCTGACAACTTTAAAAAGGTACAGTCATGGAACAGGAACTGATAAAGTTGCACAGAAACCGAAAAAGGTGAACGAAAATCAAGAAAGCTGTAGTAAGCACGTGAAACATTAACATCACTAGCCGGTTGCTGGCTCCCGCAAGGTGGTAGCTGCGTAACTAGCCTGCTAGAAAAGTGAAATTACAGAAGTACAATGTGACGACTCACTTCATCAACTGCAGCCTTTGAAAAAGCAAGCACGTGAAGCGTCCATGTCACCAGTCGGTTGCCGGCTCCCGCAAGGTGGCAACCGCGTAACCAGCCAACCAGAATGTAACATCACAAAAGGTTTGATGTAACTATTCATTGCATCGATAGCTTTCGAAAAAGAATCACGTGAAACTTTCACGTCACATCCCAGTAGCCGGCTGCCCTGAGGCGGTTTCCGCGTAACTGGCCGGCTAAGAGCTAAGACGCGGGAGAAGTACAACGCGACACCGACGTAGCCTTCGGACATAGTATGCAAACGCTTTCCACCTCATCACCTGGTTGCCAGCACCCACAAGGTGGCTATCGTACAACCAGCCGGCTAACACATGGCATCCCTCGGTCAAGTGATCGAGAGTGTAAGTCTGACTCCATTCCTTGACCAGTGATAGATGATTCACAAAGAATTAAATCTTGCATGGCTTACCACTCATGCATGGGGGGTCGCTCAACCCTAGGACGTCGGTTTCCTTCCACCGTGGTCATACAACCTTGCCTAGGGAGGGGCATTCTATTGACCCCCATACTTGAACAGAAGAGCCAGGGAAGCAGTCGGCTCCCCAGAACCCCCATTGGCGCAAATGGGTGGGGGAAGCAGCCGGCTCCCCAGAACCCCGATTGGCGCAAATGGGTGGGGGAAATAGCTGGCTCCCCAGAACCCCCGTTGGCGCAAATGGGTGGGGGAAGCAGCCAGCTCCCCAAAAACCCATTTTGGCCAACATATTCCCCTTTCGTGAGGTAGCCGGATAGAACTAACCGGCATCCGCCGGCCACGTAGCGGCTACTGGGTAACTACCCAGAAAGGTAAGGCAAATCAATCAAGGAGATACGACGAGATTTAATCACTTAAATCTCGCAATCAGTCAATCACATGGATCGCGTGATTAAACTGGGACAAGCGCCTCCTTCCATATTCGGGGCCCCCTAAAGAAGGAAGGTAACCTCTTATAAAAGGGGGGCTACCCCCTCCCAAAAACCCACGCTTCCACCTCTCAAAGAAACCATCATACGGACGCGGGAAGATGCTTGGCACGTTTTCAGCCCTTGGAGGAAATGCCGGCTGGAGGTTTTGAAGGAGGAGAGATGCTCGGAGCCATGACACCTTCTCGCTGCCCCAGAGTGAGAGTTTCTGATCACTGCCGTCGACCCCCTGTAGGTAAGCCCATCCATCCTTGTCGTTTTACGTATGTTTTCATGATGTCTTTTTCGAGCCCTGACCATGTAACACATTCCCCATGCAAGGGAAAGGTCGGAGGACGGACCCTGGTATCATTCCTTTAGAAATATGCTTGAACGTACCGGTGGCCATCCTCCCAGCCGGGTAAATCTACCCGGCATGGTCTATTTCGGTTCGTTCGCAACCCTCTCGTCGGGTCTTTTTACGAGGAAACTCTGAGTTTCCCAACAATTTTTACATTTTTTTTTTTATTATCCGATCACCGCATTCCGGGGGGCATAAGTCTGCCCTCCCGATTCCCTGGAAAGATTTCCGGGATGATGCCTCCGACATGCATCCTTGCCTGCAGCGGCCGTTCGGGTGTACGAACAAGTACGACCCGGCGGTTCCCATTTTCCGAGAGGCGTAAGTCTACCCTCCCGATGCCCCGGAAAGATTTCCGAGATAACGCCTCTAGCATGCATCCTTGTCGGCGGCAGCCGTCCGGGTGTACGAGATGTACAACCTGGCAGTTCCCGTTTCCCAAGAAATGTAAGTCTACATTCCCGATGCCCTAGAAAGACTTCTAGGATGACACCTCTAGCATGTGTCCTTGCCGGCGGCAGCCGTCTAGGTGTACGAACAAGTACGACCTGGCGGTTCCCGTTTCGTGGGAAATGTAAGTCTACATTCCAGATGCCTCGAAAAGATTTCCAGGATGACGCCTCCGGCATGTATCCTTGCCGGCGGTGGCCATACAGGTGTACGAAAAGTACAACCCGATGGTTCCCATTTTCCGGGAGGCATAAGTCTACCCTCCCGATGCCCCGGAAAGATTTCCATGACGATGCCTCCGGGATGTATCCTAACCGGCGGCGGCCGTTTAGCTCTACGAACAAGTACGACCTGATGGTTCCCATTTTTTGGGAGGCGTAAGTCTACCCTCCCGATGCCCTGGAAAGATTTCCAAGATAACGCCTTCGGCATGCATCCTTGCCGGTGGCAGCCGTTTAGGTGTATGAGAAGTACAACCCGACGGTTCCCGTTTCCCAGGAAATGTAAGTGTACATTCCCAATGCCCCGAAAAGATTTCCAGGATGACGCCTCCGGCATGCACCCTTGCCGGTGGTTGCCGTCTGGGTGTACGAGAGGCACAACTCAGCAGTTCTCATTCCCTGGAAAATATAAGTCTACGTTCCTAATACCCCGGAGAGATTTCCAGGACGATGCCCCGACATGCACCATTGCTAGCGGCGGCCGATCGGGTGTACGAAGAAATATGACTTGGCGGTTCCCATCATATGGAAAGTCTAGGTCCTCCCCAAAACCCCGTTGGTTCGGGGAACCAGCCGACTCAAATGGCATGCGACCGGCTCCCCGAAAACCCATTTTTGGTTGAATAGTTCGGGGAACCTGCCGGCAAGCTGTCACAAATGGTCGGCGATCGGCTCCCCGAAAACCCATTTTTGGGTGAATTGTTTATGGAACCAGCCAGCCTGCCGTCGGCAAGCTGGCATAAACAGCCAGTGACCGGCTCCCCGAAAATTTTTGGGTGAATAGTTCAGGGAACCAGCCAGCCTGTCGTCGGCGACCGACTCCTCGAAAACCCATTTTTGGTTGAATAGTTCGGGGAACCAGCCGGCCTGCCACCGGCAAGCCGTCACAAATGGTTGGCGACCGGCTCCCCGAAAACCCATTTTTGGGTGAATTGTTCGAGGAACCAGCTGACCTGCCACTGGCAAGCCGGCACAAATGGCCGGTGACCAGCTCCCTGAAAACAAATTTTTGGGTGAATAGTTCAGGGAACCAGCCAGCGTGCCGCCGGCAAGCCGGCACAAATAGCCAACGACCGACTCCCTGGAAACCCATTTTTGGGTGAATAGTTTGGGGAACCAGCCGGCACAAATGGCTGGTAGCTGGCTCCCCGAAAACCCATTTTTGGGTAGATGGTTCGAGGAACCAGCCAGTCTGTCGCCGGTGAACCGGTATAACAAACCGGCAGCCGATCCCCGTTTTCCGGGAAATGTAAGTCTACATTCCCGATTCCCCAAAAAGATTTCCGGAATGACGCCTCTGGCAGGCAACTTTGCCGGCGGCGGCCATTCGGGTATACAAACGTACAACCTGACATTTCCTGATTTCCGAAGAAGTGAAGACGCCCTACTAGGATAAGGCCACCGGCATGCATCCGTACTGACCCTGGCTAGGTGGTAACGTAAGTTCTCATCCCCAATCAAAGGGAAGGGGGGGATATGATGCGGTAGCCGATATATTCAGCCGACTATCTGGTGACCAAGTCGCCTGCCTCACTCGTCCTTCAATTCTTCTGCGGAGAGGTCTGTAAGGGTGACTTTCGTATCTTTCTATCCCCCATTCACCACTAGATCCGGTGTGAAACCCCACATTGTTCAATCTTTGTTCATTTTACCAGAAGGATTGAAGTTATTCCTCCTGATCCCCTGGAAAGTTTTCCAGGATGAGGCCATTTGTGGCCAGACTGACTGTCGTAGTTTTCCATTTTAGAGCCAGAGAGAGGCTGGGAATGCCCGGGCTGTCTAGGGGTGCCTAACACCTTCCCCAACAGAACCCTAAGCCGTGTATCCAATTCTCTCATGTTATACAATTTTACGTGATTCCCGTGGTTTTATCATTACGATGGTGGAAGGACACTTTCCCAATCGGTTTTCCTTGTTTTCTACCCAAAATAAGGTGGCGACTCCATTCAACGAGCCATCCCCCCCACGTGGTGATGCGCTCACACAAACACCTTTCAATTCTCTGTACCTCGGCCCATCCGTCGGCAGGGCCGGTGGAATCCCATGGGCTTCCGGGTGATAGCCGGATGAAAGAGAAGGTACACTACCCTTTGATCGATTGTTTTAATTTGTAGATGTTTTCTTGCTATCTGTAGGTTTTCTTGTTTACTGTGAGCTTACATACTACCTTCGATACTTGTTTTCTACTCCATGTAGTTTTTACTGCTAAATACTAGCTGCATACTTAAAAGTACTTTCATTGCTTTATGATCTACGATTCTTGTTTGATTTCTGAATCATTCAATTACTTGATTGTCTAAACACCATGCTATGTTTCAGTTCCTGCATTTCCTTAATGTTGTATGCATGTTTACTTGTCACCTAAATGCATGATTTTTCTTTGAATCCTTGGAATCAATGTGGTAATCCTGTGTTTCTTTAAATGTTTAGTTCTTTTTTGCTAAGTCCAACATAGACAACAACAAGAAGATTGAACTGGATACAATGCATGAAGAATCCAAGCTTGCATAAGATCTTTAGTGTATATTATGATGTATTACTTGTATTTTGATTGCTTTATCTTAAGGCAATGTAATTCTTTCTTTTGTAATTATCTTTTCAATCTAGGAGACAACAAAATCTTTATTTGACTTCTGTGCTTTACGCCATTCTCGTGATGCTTAAGACGATTTCAAATTATTCATCAAGATAGTTTGAACATGTCAATCTGTATGACAGGAGGCTAGCTTTTAGCTAGGCAGGTTGGGTGTCTAACACCTTCCTAACTTGTACCTGAAGCAGTTACCCAAAATCTTAAAGGTTTTCTTAGTTTTTGCCTAAAATAAACTAAGTTGTGACTCTGTGTCATTATTTTTTCCAATTTGATCTTTATTCCATTAAGAAGAAATATGGTTGTAAATTTCACACATTTACAAAACTGGTGATTCTGCTAGTGATCTCCCACACCCCCAGTTTGGAGTGCTTCGACTCACTAAAACTATCATTGAATTGGCATATAGAGTGTTTGCATCACCCTTTACAACATATAAATCAATATGCTGTAATTGTAGATTGATAACTAACAAACTTTCCTCCGGATGTTTTTTTCTCAACCAAATTTGTAGGCTATCCTTCTGGATTCTGCAAAGGCTAGAGATCTCATCATCACTTGGTCCTTCACCAAGAACATGGCCTCCAACCCTCCTCATACTACTGTGGAAGAAGTCCCTGTCGCTTCCTTCCAAATCTTTGTTCCTCCCAATATGAAAACAACTTCAGGAAGGAATTTTGAGACCTCTAAGTTTCCCAATCATTCCTATACTATCCCTCCTTTGGTGGAGAGTCATGTACCCAATTCCTTCACTTTCCCTATTGTTACTTCCTCTGAATCTAATCCTCCTATTGTTCCCCATTCAACTGTCTTCGTCAACTCAGATGGACCTACTCAAACCTCTTTTCTGCCTAGTCTGTTTGTCCTCCCCACCTCTTAGATTAGGCTAAGGCTGACTGGTTTGCTGCAATGGCTCAATACATGCAGCAACTAGCCTCAATTTACCATACAGAGACCTTCCACCACACTGAAACTCTTTTCCCTAACCAAAATCAGGTACATATAGAATTTCCTTTCTCAGTTCCTGAGACCACACCACCTATAGTAGTTGTCTACCCCTCTAGCTCTCATGCTTCTTCTTTCCTACAACCTTCTACTACCTCAGGTCGTGCCCCCTACCTGCCCACTCAAGGTGGACCCGACCCTCCTGCCACCCCAACCACCTCAGCCCCCTTGTCCCCCACGCCACTTGCGAGCACCACCCTTGCCCTTGTCACTTGTTCAGACTCAAAAGTGTGCATTTTATTGATATTAATTCATGTGTTTTAATGAGTTTTATTTACATTCAGCATTGAATTATGATTATTACAAGATTAACTTTACTTTCAAGCAGTATGCATAATTATTCACTTTAATGACGCATGAATTACATTTTGAGTCGTTAATTATATTTATGGTTATTACCTATTAAGAAAGGAATGAATGATTGACATTTGACTCTTTAGGTTGCTAATAGAATGATTAATATACAGAGAAAAGCTCATGATTTATGCTTAAATGCAAGTCTGAGGGTTAAGCTCTTTACCCACAGACTTATCCATGGGTTAAGCTGTTTACCCTTGGACGATACTATGAGCGTTAAGGGTTTACCCATGAACTTACACGAGGGTAAACTAGTTTACCTTCGAACCTGTACCTTGTTTGTTCTGTGCAATGAATTTCATTAATATTAAAACAATTGCAATTACAGTTAAGATCTAAATGTTATGAATTATTTCTCCTGTAATCTAATGCATTTCACGAAAGGTATTTCTCAAGTATTTGCAGGGACATTCGATAAGTAACTACAAGAATTATGTAACAAAGAAAAATTAACTATTAATTCAGCTATAGCTCAACCATGAAGAACATGGACACACAGGCTGAAGTAGTGGATTGCATGGGATGATCTCACATGTCCGAATGTGCACCACACACTTGTTAAGTGCCAGCTCATGAACTGCCAATCCTCCCATCTATAAAATACTTTCGTAGCCTTGAAACTAACCCCCCCCCTCTTCTTCCTTCATCCACCATTTACAAAGCATTTTCCATCTTCTCCATCTTCCATCCTCCACCCACTCATCTCTTCCGACAGGAGATTGACGACCTCCTCTTAGAGTTGGAAAAAATGTAAAGTTTGGGGATTTCCTTTTTATTCGGACTGTTGGGTGTCCAGTCAACTTTCTCTCTCTTTCCTTTTTATCCAAACTATTCAGAGTCCAATTAGTTTTCCTTCTCTATCCTTTTTTCATCCGGACTTTCATGAGTCCAATCAAGAACCTCTGTCATTCCTTTCCTCCAATTTTACTTAGTTTCCTTCGATTTAGTTTTGTCTGGACTTTTGGTAGTCCTGTTAAGAATGTCTGTGTTCCCTTCTCTTGATTTCTTTTATTTTCTTTTGTTTGATTTCCTTTGGGCTTCAAATATCCATGTGGGGCGCGCTTTGTTTCCTTTTCCTCTCTAGGGATTTCATCTCCTATTTCCCCCAACTCCAGGTATTTGGGTTTTGTTAGGTTAATGAACTTAAGTGATTCTTCTTATGTTGCCATGTGGTTTGTAGGAACCAGTCCAGTGATGACATGTGGTGGTAGTTATAGGTAGTAGCTGTCAATGGTTTAAGTTTAAATAGTGATGTTTGGAAAATCAGGAAGGTACACTTACGTTGCTAGAACTCTCTTGTGGTGATTGCTCCTCCCTCTAGTGCAGTCTTGAGCGACCTAACCATTGGTGATCTTGGCTCCTAGTGATTTTGCTTCCATCATCGTTTGTAGGTAGGTCTACCCTACTACCATTTGATCCATTGTTTTAATTTGTAGATGTTTTCCTGCTATCTGTAGGTTTGCTTGTTTACTGTGAGCTTACCTACCACCTGTGATACTTGTTTTCTACTCCATGTAGTTTTTACTGCTAAATACTAGCTACATACTTAAAAGTACTTTCATTGCTTTACGATCTATGATTCTTGTTTGATTTCTGAATCATTCAATTACTTGATTGTCTAAACACCATGCTATGTTTCAGTTCCTGCATTTCCTTAATGTTGTATGCATGTTTACTTGTCACCTAAATGCATGATTTTTCTTTGAATCCTTGGAGTCAATGTGGTAATCCTGTGTTTCTTTAAATGTTTAGTTCTTTTTTGCTAAGTCCAACATAGACAACAAGAAGAAGACTGAACTGGATACAATGCATGAAGAATCCGAGCTTGCATAAGATCTTTAGTGTATATTATGATGTATTACTTGTATTTTGATTGCCTTATCTTAAGGCAATGTAATTCTTTCTTTTGTAATTATCTTTTCAATCTAGGAGATAATAAAATCTTTATTTGACTTCTGTGCTTTATGCCATTCTCGTGATGCTTAAGACAATTTCAAATTATTCATCAAGATAGTTTGAACATGTCAATCCGTATGACAGGAGGTTAGCTTTTAGCTAGGCAAGTTGGGTGTCTAACACCCACCTAACTTGTACCTGAAGCAGTTACCCAAAATCTTAAATGTTTTCTTAGTTTTTGCCTAAAATAAACTAAGTTGTGACTCTGTGTCATTATTTTTTACTATTTGATCTTTATTCCATTAAGAAGAAATACGGTTGTAAATTTCACACATTTACAAAACTGGTGACTCCGCTAGTGATCTCCCACACCCCCAGTGTGGAGTGCTTCGACTCACTAAAACTATCATTGAATTGGCATATAGAGTGTTTGCATCACCCTTTACAACATATAAATCAATATGCTGTAATTGTAGAAGGATGGCATAGTCTCTTGACTAGATCTATTCATTTCTTGTTTTTATCTTGTGGCATTTTAGTTGCAGACCAACTACAATCCCTCCCCTTTGTTTTCCTAGCTGTTCATCAGGGAGAATCTTTGTTTGACAAGATTGTCTTACTGAATTCTGTGATTGCCTATTTCATTCTTGTTAGTTCATACTTGGGCCCTTGCTTTGAGATTGATGACTAACAAACTTTCCTTTGGATGTTTGTTTCTCAACCAAATTTGTAGGCTATCCTTCTGGATTTTGCAAAGACTAGAGATCCCATCATCACTAGGTCCTTCGCCAAGAACATGGCCTCCAACCCTCCTCATACTACTGTGGAAGAAGTCCCTGTCACTTCCTTCCAAATCTTTGTTCCTCCCAATATGAAAACAACTTCAGGAAGGAATTTTGAGACCTCTAAGTTTCCCAATACTATCCCTCCTTTGGTGGAGAGTCATGTACCCAATTCCTTCACTTTCCCTATTGTTACTTCCTCTGAATCTAATCCTCCTGTGGTTCCCCATTCAACTGTCTTCATCAACTCAGATGGACCTACTCAAACCTCTTTTCTGCCTAGCCTGTTTGTCCTCCCCACCTCTTAGATTAGGCTAAGGCTGATTGGTTTGCTGCCATGGCTCAATACATGCAGCAACTAGCCTCAGTTTACCATACAGAGACCTTCCACCAAATTGAAACTCTTTTCCCTAACCAAAATCAGGTACATATAGAAGTTCCATTCTCAGTTCCTGAGACCACACCACCTATAGTAGTTGTCTACCCCTCTAGCTCTCATCCTTCTTCTTTCCTACAACCTTCTACTACCTCAGGTCGTGCCCCCTACCTACCCACTCAAGGTGGACCCAACCCTCCTGCCACCCCAACCACCTCAGCCCCCTCGTCCCCCACGCCACTTGCCAACATCACCCTTGCCCTTGTCACCTATTCAGACTCAAAAGTGTGCATTTTATTGATATTAATTCATGTGTTTTATTGAGTTTTATTTACATTCTGCATTGAATTATGATTATTACAAGATTAACTATACTTTTGGGCAGTATGCACAATTATTCACTTTAATGACGCATGAATTACATTTTGAGTCGTTAATTATATTTATGGTTATTACCTATTGAGAAAGGAATGAATGATTGACATTTGACTCCTTAGGTTGCTAATAGAATGATTAATATATAGAGAAAAACTCGTGATTTATGCTTAAATGCAAGTCTGAGGGTTAAGCTCTTTACCCACAGACTTATCCGTGGGTTAAGTTGTTTACCCTTGGACGATACTGTGAGCATTAAGGGTTTACCCATGAACTTACGCGAGGGTAATCTAGTTTACCTTCGAACCTGTACCCTACTTGTTCTGTGCAATGAATTTCATTGATATTAAAGCAATTGCAATTACAGTTAAGATCTAAATGTTATGAATTATTTCTCCTGTAATCTGATGCATTTCATGAAAGGTATTTCTCAAGTATTTGCAGGGAAATTCGATAAGTAACTACCAGAATTATGTAACAAAGAAAAATTAACTATTAATTTAGCTACAGCTCAACCATGAAGAACATGGACGCACAGGTTGAAGTAGTGGATTGTATGGGATGATCTCAGATGTTCGAACATGCACCACACCCTTGTTAAGTGCCAACTCATGAACTGCCAATCCTCCCATCTATAAAATAGTCCTGTAGCCTTGAAACTAACCCCCCCCTTCTTCCTTCATCCAACATTTACAAAGCATTTTCCATCTTCTCCATCTTCCATCCTCCACCCACTCATCTCTTCCGAGAGGAGATTGACGACCTCCTCTTCTCCAACCATTAGCGTAGTGTATTTGCTATTTTTTTCTCAACCTGAGCGTATCCTTGAAGGAGAGACTTTTAGCGCTGGCTACTTCCTCCTCTGTTCCTTGGTGTAATTGCGGATTGATGCCCCAAAATCTCACTGCAATGTCGAAAAGAAGTTCTACCAAATTGACGACATGGTGGACTGGAAGTAAAGACAAAGAGAAGTTCCCCGCCTAAGTTTCTAAGGGAGGAATTACAGTGAAGCATTAGGTGTTCTTTCCATTTTTATTTTCTTTATTTTACTTTACGTTTTTACAACTACACTCAAATCTACAATCACAAAATTTATCAACTTAGTAACAGTAATTAAACTATATTTTTATATTTGCTGTAATGTTGAATGTTGCATTTTTACTTTTAGAAGTTGTTTGTATTATATTGTGTTTCTTGCATTGTATTGTGTGTTGTGTTTTGAAATATATGAAAAGACCAAAAATACAATCATTCAACTCTTAGAAGTTCCAACCAATTTGAATCATGCTATTTGACATCTGAAACTCACAATTATCACACAACCCACGTGTAAGTTCGAGGGTAGAGACGTTTACCCACGAGCTACCTCAAGGGTTAAGTGCTACTTCTGTGTAGAACATTAAATTTTATGCAAACTGAAGTGCATAATGTTAAAGCTTAAGAAGAATTAAATATTTGGAAGTAAAATCCTCTGGAAAGTGTAACACAATCGGTATTTAAAGACCATCCTAGCGATTAATCAGAAGAAGGCAACCCTGACATTGCTTATAAGATATTTAATCAATTGTTTCACTTAATTGAAGTCACCAATTCAGCTAAACACCAAGCAAAAACTAATCCATGTGGACAAACTCGTACTTGCACACTAAT
Source organism: Amphibolis antarctica (assembly GCA_024699675.1). Lineage (NCBI taxonomy): Eukaryota > Viridiplantae > Streptophyta > Magnoliopsida > Alismatales > Cymodoceaceae > Amphibolis > Amphibolis antarctica. The sequence continues at coordinate 22,921 of JAMKPZ010000362.1, read as the reverse complement.
TACATCTAAACTCGTGCACTTGCGGTGATTTAAAATTATTTCACACACACAATTTATATAAGAAAAGAATTACAAGTGTCATTGGCAAGGTAACAAGTTCTTGGCGCCGTTGCCGGGGATTGCTTAATTTCTTGCAATTGGTGTTGATTTTTGCTATTTTGGTGATTTTGGGATTGTTCCAGGAACTAGTTATGAGTATTATAATTATTCTAATTATGTTAGAAGAGATTATTTACCTATGAAGTTTAATGACTACTCTTCACAACATCATTTAGAAGGACTTAATGTTAATTCTCAAAATAATTACAATTGGAATGACAATTCCAATTTGTGGGACTATAATGGGGTTCTGCCAGCATAGCCGGCGGATGGGCCAAGGTATAGAGAATTGAAAAGTGTTTGTGTAGGAGTGCATCACCACGTGGGGTGGATGGCTCGTTGAACGGAGTCGCCACCTTATTTTTGGGTAGAAAACAAGGAAAACCAGATGGGGAAGTTTCCTTCCACCATTGAGACGATAAAATCGCAAGAATGATGTAAAATCATGTAATGCTATGCGAAACATGAGAGAACTGGATATGGGGCTCAGGGTATTGTTGGGGAAGGTGTTAGGCACCCCCAGACAGCCCGGGCAATCCTAGCCTCTCTTCGGCTCTAAAAAGGAAAATCACGATAGTCAGCCCGACCAAACCTGGCCTCATCCTGGAAGACTTTCCAGGGGATCAGGGGAGCAGCTTTGCTTCCCCTGGCAAGTGGGAACCGTCGGGCTGTACATATTCATACACCCAGATGGCCAGCGTCGGCAGGGATGCATACTGGCGGCCTCATCCCGGAAGACTTTCCAAGGCATCGAGAGTGCAGCTTTGCTCCTCTTGGTAAAAGGGAACCGTTGGGGTGTACATGCTCGTAGACCCAGATGGTCGGCATCGACATTGATGCATGCCGACGGTGTCATCCTGGAAGCCTTTCCAGGGCATCAGGAGGGCAGCTTTGCTCCTCTTGGTAAAAGGGAACTGTTGGGGTGTACATGCTCGTACACCTAGATAGCTGGCATCGGCAATGATGCATGCCAACGGCGTCATCCCAGAAGCCTTTCCAGGGCATCGGGAGGGCATGTTTGCTCCTCCCAGTAAAAGGGAACCGTCGGGGTGTACATGCTCGTGCACCCGGACGGCCAGTGTCGGCAATGATGCATGCCGACGGCATCATCCCGAAAGCCTTTCTGGGGCATCAGGACGGCAGCTTTGCTCCTCCCGGTAAAAGGGGACCGTCCGGGTGTACATGCTCATGCACCCAGACGGCTGGCGTCGGTAATGATGCATGCCAACGGCATCATCCTGGAAGCCTTTTCATGGCATCGGGAGGGCAGCTTTGCTGCCCCTGGTAAAAGGGAACCGTTGGGGTGTATATGCTCATGCACCCAGACAGCCGGCGTCGGCAACGATGCATGCCAGCGGCCTCATCCCAGAAGCCTTTCTGGGGCATCGGGAGGATAGCTTTACCTCTCTCGGTAAAAGGGAACCATCAGGGTGTACATGCTCGTGCACCTCGACGGCCGGCGTTGGCAATGATGCATGTCGACGACGTCATCCCAGAAGCCTTTCTGGGGCATCAGGAGGATAGTTTTGCCTCTCTCGGTAAAAGGGAAGCGAGAAATACATGAAAACGTGGATATAGACGTCGCAGGCCCTGCAACGGACTTCTGGCTGAACAGCTAGAAGTTTGGGGGGGGTCTACTCGTCGGCCTACCGGGTATCCTGGTTTGGGACCAGATGTTCACCTAGTTTTCCGCCTCAACCTCCGGGTGTAGAGATTTCTACACCTAGTCTCGAGAGACAGGGGAGGTGAACACCTTCAGGGAGATGACTGTCTCTAAGCGGAGACGATGCGTCTGATGATGGCTAGTCATTTTAAAGAAAAAGGATGGGAAAAATCGACGATGCATTCGTAGAATACGTAAGAAAACACGAGTTTCCATTTAGAAAGACCCGATGAAGGGGTCACGACCAAACTGATCTCGACCGTACCAGGTGGATTCACTTGGCCGGGAGGGAGGCTGCTGGTACCTTCGGAAGTGTATCCGAAGGAATGACACCCGGGCATGTCCTCCAACCTTTCTCTTACGTGGGGAAGGTCCAGCATGGTCGAGACTCAAGAAAAATGAGGCTAAATCATACATACGACGGCAGAGGGTGAGGAAACTTACCTGTAGGGAGTCATCGGTGACGGTCGGAGGTCCTCGCTCTGGTGCAGTGAGAGGGCGTCAGGGCTCCAAGTAGCTCTCCTCCTTCAGAACCTCCAACAAGTCATCCAAAAAGCTCCTCCCCCCATGAATTGGAGCAGATGGTCTCTTTATATAGGGAATCCGCTTCCTTTTTCGGGTGATCCCAGGATGGAAACCCCACGTATATCATGATTCAATCGTGCGATCCGCGTGATTGATTGATTGCGAGATTTAAGTGATTAAATCTCGCTGTATCTTTCCAATTGATTCAAATTGCCTTCTCAAGTGGCTAGCCGGCAATCGCAGTGTGTTAGCCGGGTGTCAGTTGGTTGGGATCAGGGTCTACCAGGAATTTAGCTGGTGATTTAGGGGAGTAAGCTACGACAGGTAGCCAGGATGGTGCGTCGGCTAATGCTCCGACAACCGTGTGCTTTTCCCAGAAATTGGACTGGGCGTGTTGACGAGCGTACCTGCATGTTGGTGTGAGGATTAGAGATCGGCCGTCGAGGTCTTTTACTGGCATGCCGGTCGTTGGCCAACTGATTTACCCAACCACCCGATAAGTCTTGTGCAAGGGCTTTAATGCTAGCAAAGTAGGACTTTGCTGGGGGGAATTCTGGGGAACCGACTACCGGGGTGATATACCGGCATGCCGGTTGATGGTCGGTTGACCGCCCGATAGATCCTTAAGCGTGGGGGTCAACAGAATGCCCCTCCTTAGGTGAGGTTGTATGACTTTGGTGGATGGAAACCGACATCCTAGGGTTGAATGACCCTCCTTGCGTAAGTGATAAATAATGTGCGGTTTCACACTTTGTGAATATCCATCGCTCATTATGAAATAGACTTTCCTAGAAAGTTCGTTAGGAAAAGTCTTGAGAGGTTCAGAAAGGATGCATTCTGAATCGGGATGACTGGGTTTATACTCTCGATATCTTAACTAAGAGTTGCCATGGTAGTGTGGACTTACACCTCTGGTTGTCTAACCAGAAGATGCCTTGAATGGAGATGGACTTATACTTCCGATTTCCTAACCAGAAGATGCCTTGGATGAGCCAGCCGACCGAGTGGTGAGCTGGAAGGTTCTCCCTACCGTCAACCAGTGGACATTAACCTCGTGCAGGCATGTGTCACATCCGAGGTCTGGATTTCTGCATGGTCGTCAGTGTAGGGAGTTGTCATATCATAACTTCCTCAATTTTTGGCTTAGTCGGTTGCTTAAGCAGCCACCTTGTAGGTGGCGATAGCTAGGTGCTAAGTTGGAAAGCTCTTCACATGTCACATCCGACGTCTAGTCATCAGCGTAGGGAGTGGTCGCGTCATGCCTTCCTCGGTTTTTGGCTCTACCGGCTACTTAAACGGCAGCCGGCTTGTTGGTGCCGGTAGCCAGGTGCTGAGTTGGAAAGCTCTTCACATGTTGTGTCTGATGTCTGGTCGTCAGCGTAGTGAGTGGTCGCGTCATGCCTTCCTTGGTTTTTGGCTCAGCCAGCTGCTTGAACGACAGCCACTTTGCAGGTGACAGCATCCAGGTGCTGAGTTGGAAAGCTCTTCATGTGTTGCATCCAACGTCTGGTCGTCAGCACAATGAGCGGTTGCATCATCCCTCCCTTTGTTTTTGGCTCAGCCGGCTGCTTGAATGGTAGCCTGCTTGTAGGTGCCAATAGCCGACTGCTTGAACGATAGCCTCCTTGTAGATGCCCGCAGTTGGGTGCTTACGTCCCTATAAAAGGGACATGAGGGCACCGAAGGCTCTCATCCTTTTCATCAAAGGGCAGAGTTTCAACTTCCTTGTCTTCTCCGTCCTATCATTGGCGGTGAGATCTTGGCCTCCTCGTGTTCCTCCATTTTCTCCTTTTCGTCGGTGGTGGTGATGCTTTGTCCGGTGAATTCCATGATTTTTCATCGATCTACTCTTCTGGTTTTCGAGGAACCAGTGGCCGGTTATTTGTACCGGCTTGCCGGTGGCAAGCCGGTTGGTTCCCCGAATCATCTATGCAAATGTCGTCCGTTAAAGCATGGGGTTTTAATGGAGGGCTTGTATTTCCTAGAAAACTAGAATCGTCGGATTATGCTTCTTCGTACACCCAAACGACCACCGTCGGCTTCCTTGCTGGTGGCGCCATCCCAGAAATCTTTTCGGGGCATTGGGAGGGAACACTTACGCCTCCTGGAAAAGAAACGGGCACCGTCGGGTTGCCCGTGTTTGTACACCTGAACGGCCACCACTAGCTTCCTTGTCGGTGGCATTATCCCGAAAATCTTTCTGGGGCATCGGGAGGGTAGACTTACGCCTCCCGGAAAAGAAACGGGCACCGTCGGGTTGTATGTGTTTGTACACCTGAATGGCCACTGCCGACTTCCTTGCCAGCGGCGTTATCCCGGAAATCTTTCCGGGGCCTCGGGAGGGTAGAGTTACGCCTCCTGGAAAAGAAATGGGCACCGTCAGGTTGTACGTGTTCGTACACCCGAATCGCCACCGCCGGCTTCCTTGCCAGCGGCGTCATCCCAGAAATCTTTTCGAGGCATTGGGAGGGTAGACTTACGCCTTGAGGAAAACAAACAGGCATCGTCGTGTTGTACGTGTTCGTACACCCGAACGGCTACCGCCGGCTTCCTTGCCAGCGGTGTCATCCCAGAAATCTTTCCGGGGCATCGGAAGGGTAGACTTACGCCTCCCGGACAAGACATGCGAAAATCGAGTGAAAACGCGTAAAAAAACTTGTTGGGAAACTCAGAGTTTCCACGTAAAAGGGCCCAATGAAAGGGTCGTGACCGAAACAAACTTGACCGTGCCAGGTGGATTCACCCAGTCGGGAGGGCGGCCACCGGTACCTTCGGACGTATTTCCGAAGGAATGATACCTGGGACCGTCCTTCGACCGTTCCCTTGCATGGGAAAGGTGTTACATCGTCGGGGCTCGAGAAAACAACGTAAAGGCGTACGTAAAAAACGGTGAGGGTGGAGGAAGGGCTTACCTGCAGAGGGTCGTTGGCGATGATCGGAATTCCTCGCTCTGGTGCGGCGAATGGGCGTCGGGACCATGAGCGTCTCCCTTCCTTCACAATCTCTGACCAGCGTCTTCTCCGAAGGGCGGGAGCGAGCGTCACTAGTGTCCGAACGAAGGTTTCTCCGAGGGGTGGAAAGCTTAGGTTTTTGGGGAGGGAGGCCGCTTCTTTTATAAGGGGTCACCTTCCTTATTCGGGGTGCCCGAAGATGGAAGCTGGCGTGAGTTTTGGTGCAATTACGAGATCTGCGTAATGGATTGATTTGCGAGATTTAAGCAGTCAAATCCCATCATATCCCGCTAATTGATTCGGCTTGCCTTTCTGGGTAGTTACCCGATAGTCGCTACGTGGCAGATAGAAGCCGGCTGGTCCCCCAAACATTAGCGCCAATGGGGATTTTGGGGTCCGGTTGCCGCTTCCTCAAACCGATTTGCCGATGGCTAGATGGGTGATTCCTTCAACCTTTTGTGCAAGTTCGGGTTTTTGGGGATCGGTTGCTGCTTCTTTGAAGTGGCTTGCCAGCGACTAGTCGAGTAATTCCCCCAAACTTTTGTGCAAGTTGGGGTTTTTGGGGGCCGGTTGATGCTTCCTTGAAGCGGCTTACCGGCGGCTAGCCGGGTGATTCCCCCAACCTTTTGTGCAAGTTGAGGTTTTTGGGTACCGGTTGCCACTTCCATGAAGCGGCTTGCCGACGGCTAGCTAGGTAATTCCCCCAACCTTTTGTGCAAGTTGGGATTTTTGGGGATTGGTTGGAAGCAGCTTGCTGGCGGCTAGCCGAGTGATTCCCCCAACCATTTGTGAAAGTTGGGGTTTTGGGGACCGATTGCCGCTTCCTTGAAGCGGCTTGCTAGCGGCTAGCTGGGTGATTCCCCCAACCTTTTATGCAAGTTGGGGTTTTTGGGGACCAGTTGCCGCTTCCTTGAAGTGGCTTGCCATCGGCTAGCTGGGTGATTCCCCAACCTTTTGTGCAAGTTGGGGTTTTTGGGTACCTGTCCAGACCTGATCTCTCGATCGATCAGTAGAGAGTCGGACGGAGACGTCGGTCACCAGCTTGTCTAAAGGTAGTGGCCGTGATGAGTACTGCTCATGTTCATCCTTCCTAGTCACGGGGGAATTGGCTTCTTGGTTGGCTTGCGGGGTGTTGGCCTAAGAAGCTGACGGCCAATCTATCAGAAGGCGGCAGCCGCATCGATCCCTGGTCTAGTTGATCTTTTGTGACCATGGGGAGCTGGCCCATTGGGTTTCGCCATTGGCAGCTGCCGAGTGCAAGAAACGGGATGGAGGCACAGAATGCCCCTAGTTCTGTCCTGAGGTGCATGTCTTCTGGAGGAGATGGCGGGATTCTTGATGGAAATGCTGGCAATCAATTGGAGAGTGCTGGCGACTGGGTAAAAAAATTCCAGGAGAGGTTGATTGTTCCGTGCTGCGGGAGGGGTCGGTCTGAGAAAAACCGGCCGCTGGCTTTCCTGAAGGTGGCAGCCGCGTGTACCTCCAGTCGAACTTGTCTTTTCTTTGTCTTGGGAAGCCGGTCCGGGAGGCTGATTGCCGGCCCATCTGAAGGCGGTAGCCGCATAGATCCCCAGTCAAACTCGTCTTTTCTTGGTCTTGGGGAGCAGGTCCAGGAAGCTAGCTGCCAGCCCATCTAAAGGTGGTAGCTACGTAGATCCCCGGTAGAACTCGTCTTTTCTTGGACTTGGGGAGCCGGTCTAGGAAGCCGGCTACCGGTCCATCTGAAGGCGGCAGCCGCGTAGATCCCCGGTCGAATTCGTCTTTTCTTGGTCATGGGGAGCATGTCCAGGAAGCCAGCTGCCGGCCCATCTGAAGGTGGCAGCCATGTAGATCCCCTATCGAATTCGTCTTTTCTTGGTCTTGGGGAGCCGGTCCAAGAATCCGACTGTCGGCCCATCTGAAGGCGGCAGCCACGTAGATCCCTGGTCGAACTCATCTTTTCTTGGTCTTGGGCAGCCGGTCCATCTGAAGGTAGCAGCCACGTAGATCCGCAGTCGAACTTGTCTTTTCTTTGTCTTGGGGAGGTGGTCTGGGACGTTGGCTGTCGGCCCATCTGAAGGTGGCAGCCATGTAGATCCCTGGTCGAACTCGTCTATTCTTGGGCTTGGGAAGCCGGTCCGAGAGGCCGATTGCCGGCCCATCTAAAGGCGACAGCCGCGTAGATCCCCGGTCGAACTCGTCCTTTCTTGGTCTTTGTGAGCCGGTCCAGGAAGCTGGCTGCCAGCCCATCTAAAGGTGGTAGCTACGTAGATCCCCGGTAGAACTCGTCTTTTCTTGGACTTGGGGAGCCGGTCTAGGAAGTTGGCTACCGACCCATCTAAAGGTGGTAGCCACGTAGATCCCCGGTCGAATTCGTCTTTTCTTGGTCTTGGGGAGCATGTCCAGGAAGCCGGCTGCCGACCCATCTGAAGGTGGCAGCCATGTAGATCCCCTACCGAATTCGTCATTTCTTGGTCTTGGGGAGCTGGTCCAAGAATCCGGCTGCCGGCCCATCTGAAGGCGGCAGCCACGTAGATCCCTGGTCGAACTCATCTTTTCTTACTCTTGGGGAGCCAGTCCATCTGAAGGTAGCAGCCACGTAGATCCGCAGTCGAACTTGCCTTTTCCTTGTCTTAGGGAGGTGGTCTGGGGCGTTGGCTGCCGGCCCATCTGAAGGTGGCAGCCATGTAGATCCCTGGTCGAACTCGTCTTTTCTTGGGCTTGGGAAGCCGGTCCGAGAGGCCGGTTGCCGACCCATCTAAAGGCGGCAGCCGCGTAGATCGCCAGTCGAACTCGTCTTTTCTTGGTCTTTGGGAGCCGGTCCAGGAAGCTGGCTGCCAGCCCATCTAAAGGTGGTAGCTACGTAGATCCCTGGTAGAACTCGTCTTTTCTTGGACTTGGGGAGCCGGTCTAGGAAGCTGGCTAGCGGCCCATCTGAAGGCAGCAGCCGCGTAGATCCCCGGTCGAATTCGTCTTTTCTTGGTCTTGGGGAGCATGTCCAGGAAGCCGGCTGCCAGCCCATCTGAAGGTGGCAGCCACGTAGATCCCCTGTCGAATTCGTCTTTTCTTGGTCTTGGGGAGCCGGTCCAAGAATCCGGTTGCCGGCCCATCTGAAGGCAGCAGCCACGTAGATCCCCGGTCGAACTCATCTTTTCTTGGTCTTGGGGAGCCAGTCCGGGAGGCCAGCTGCCAGCCCATCTGAAGGTAGCAGCCACGTAGATTCGCAGTCGAACTTGTCTTTTCTTTATCTTGGGGAGGTGGTCTGGGACGTTGGCTGCCGGCCCATCTGAAGGTGGCAACCATGTAGATCCCTGGTCGAACTCGTCTTTTCTTGGGCTTGGGAAGCCGGTCCGAGAGGCTAGTTGCCGGCCCATCTAAAGGCGGCAGCCGCGTAGATCGCCAGTCGAACTCGTCTTTTCTTGGTCTTTGGGAGCTGGTCTAGGAAGCTGGCTGCCAGCCCATCTAAAGGTGGTAGCTGCGTAGATCCCCGGTAGAACTCGTCTTTTCTTGGACTTGGGGAGTCGGTCTTGGAAGTTGGCTACCGGCCCATCTGAAGGCAGCAGCCGCGTAGATCCCCGGTCGAATTTGTCTTTTCGTGGTCTTGGGGAGCATGTCCAGGAAGCCGGCTGCCAGCCCATCTGAAGGTGGCAGCCACGTAGATCCCCTATCGAATTCATCTTTTCTTGGTCTTGGGGAGCCGGTCCAAGAATCCGGTTGCCGGCCCATCTGAAGGCAGCAGCCACGTAGATCCCTAGTCGAACTCATCTTTTCTTGGTCTTGGCGAGCCGGTCCGGGAGGCCGGCTGCCGGCCCATCTGAAGGTAGCAGCCACGTAGATCCGCAGTCGAACTTGTCTTTTCTTTGTCTTGGGGAGGTGGTCTGGGACATTGGCTGCCGGCCCATCTGAAGGTGGCAGCCATGTAGATCCCTGGTCGAACTCGTCTTTTCTTGGGCTTGGGAAGCCGGTCCGGGAGGCCGGTTGCCGGCCCATCTGAAGGCGGCAGCCGCATAGATCCCCGATCGAACTCGTCTTTTCTTGGTCTTTGGGAGCCGGTCCAGGAAGCTGGCTGCCAGCCCATCTAAAGGTGGTAGCTACATAGATCCCTGGTAGAACTCGTCTTTTCTTGGACTTGGGGAGCCAGTCTAGGAAGCTGGCTATCGGCCCATCTAAAGGTGGCAGCCGCGTAGATCCCCGGTCGAATTCGTGTTTTCTTGGTCTTGGGGAGCATGTCTAGGAAGCCGGCTGCCAGCCCATCTGATGGTGTTAGCGACGTAGATCCCCTATTGAATTCATCTTTTCTTGGTCTTGGGGAGCCGGTCCAGGAATCCGGCTGCCGGCCCATCTGAAGGCGGCAACCACGTAGATCCCCGGTCAAACTCATCTTTTCTTGGTCTTGGGGAGCCGGTCCGGGAGGCCGGCTGCCGACCCATCTGAACTTAGCAGCCACGTAGATCCCCAGTCGAACTTGTCTTTTCTTGGTCTTGGGCAGCTGGTCGAGGAAGGCCGGCTGCCGGCCCATCTGATCACGGCAGCCACGTAGATCCCCGGTAGAACTCGTCTTTTCTTGGTCTTGGGGAGCTAGTCCGGGAGGCCGGCTACCGGCCCATCTGATGGCGGCAGCCATGTAGATCCTCGGTCGAACTCGTCTTTTCTTGGTCTTGGGGAGGCAGTCTAGGAAGGCCGGTTGTCAGCCCATCTGAAGGTCGTAGCCATATAGATCCCCTATCGAATTCGTCTTTTCTTGGTCTTGGGGAGCCGGTCCAGGAAGGCTAGCTGTCGGCCCATCTGAAGGCGACAGCCGCGTAGTTCCCCGGTAGAATTCGTCTTTTCATGGTCTTGGGGAGCCGATCTAGGAGGCCGACTGCCGACCCATCTGAAGGTGGCAGCCACGTAGATCCCCAGTCGAACTCGTCTTTTCTTGGTCTTGGGGAGCCAGTCAAGGAAGGCCAGCTACCAGCCCATCTAAAGGCGGCAGCCACGTAGATCCCCGGTCGAATTCGTCTTTTCTTGGTCTTGGGTAGCCGATCCAGGAAGGCCAGCTACCGACCCATCTGAAGGCGGCAGCCACATAGATCCCCAGTCAAACTCGTCTTTTCTTGGTCATGGGGAGCTAGTCAAGGAAGGCCATGGAGATCTTCCAACTTTGGTGGCAGGTCTAAGTTGTACTCGTACTATTCCTCGAAAATGTATGCCAACTGTTCCCAAGTGTAGATTTTTGGTAAGTCAAAGGACATGTACCAAGAAAGTGCAGGTCCTTGGAGAGATTTCTGGAACAGCCGGACGAGGAGCTTCTCATCGTGTTGCAGTGCTGCCATGTCTCCATAGAAAGCCCGGAGGTGTGCGCGAGGATCCCCGTGCCCGTTGTATTTAACCAGTTCAGGCATCTTGAAATCGGGAGGGAGCGTCGCTTCAGGATAGAAACAAAGATTTTGGAAGGCACAAGATGTTCTGGGTGGGCTGGGCTTTATGCTCCAAAAGGACGCCTTTAATTCGGCTATCCTCTGCAGTAGTTTCCCTTGCAGGTCGAGCACCAGGGCGGCAGCGGTGGCAGCTGCCGGCTGGAGTGGTGGCAGGCCGAATGGGTCGACGACAGGAGTGGTGACAACATCGTATTCTTCCGAGTGTGGCCTCTCCGGGACACAGATGGTTGGCCTGGGGGGAATTACTGAACCAATCCCTTGCTGTTGATAGCACGCCAACTGGTGAGCCAAGAGGGTTTGCTCGAATTGTCTCGATCGAGGTGGGAGGAAGGTGTCAGCCGCTCCTATGCACTAAATGTTGGAGGGAGGTTGGTAGGATGGGCCAGTGCTCCATGCAGGAGTCGGCTTGTTACCTTCAGTTTCAATGGCTGGAAAAGTGGGCGGTGCAGGATGTACCATGGCATTGTCGAATGCCACGGCCCCAGACAAGTCTGGCACCCTTGGTTGGTCTGTGGCTCCAACAGGCACGACGATCGGCCGGGTGAAGTTCGTCCGAGTGACGACAGGCGGCGGCGGGTCGGAGACCACAGATAGCAACACAGAAGTTGCTGTAGTGATGGAAGGCGATGATTGGGAAGCCGTAGCGGAATCGGTGGCCATGGCTCTTGCTTGTGAGCGAGTCATGATAGGGGGAGCCAACGGGGTCCGGAACTTGTAGTGCAATGGTCCGTGAGGAGACGGTGCCTGGAGAACCCATAGGGGTCTGTGAAGATCTGTAGAGGTTCTTCGGTGGTGATCGGAGGTCTTCGCTTCAGTGCGTCGAACGGGCGTCGGGACCACGAGCGTCTCCCTTCCTTCAGAACCTCTGGCTGGTGTCTTCTCCGAGGGGTGGAAGCGAGTGTCACCAATGTCCAAACGAAGGTTTCTCCGAGGGGTGGAAAGATTAGGTTTTTGAGGAGGGAGGCTGCTTCTTTTATAAGGGTTCGCCTTCCTTATTCGGGGTGCCGGAAGATGGAAGCTGGCGTGAGTTTTGGTGCAATTCTGCGATCTACGTAATGGATTGATTTGCGAGATTTAAACAGTCAAATCCCATCATATCCCCCTAATTGATTCGGCTTGCCTTTCTAGGTAGTTACCCAATAGCCTCTACGTGGCAAACGGAAGCCGGCTAGTCCCCCGAACACTTGTGCTAATGCGGATTTTGGGGTCTGGTTGCCGCTTCCTCAGACCGGTTTGCCGGCGGCAAGTCGGGTAATTCCCCCAACCTTTTGTGCAAGATGGGGATTTTGGGGACCGATTGCCGCTTCCTTGAAGCGGCTTGCCGACAGCTAGTCGAGTGATTCCCCCAACCTTTTGTGAAAGTTGGGGCTATTAGGGACTGGTTGCCGCTTCCTTGAAGCGGCTTGCCAGTGGCTAGCCTAGTTATTCCCCCAACCTTTTGTGCAAGTTGGGGTTTTTGGTGACCGATTGCCGATTCCTTGAAGCGCCTTGCCGGCGATTAGCCGGGTGATTCCCCCAACCTTTTGTGCAAGTTGGGGTTTTTAGGGACCGGTTGCCGATTCATTGAAGTGGCTTACCAGTGGCTAGCCGGGTAATTCCCCCAACCTTTTGTGCAAGTTCGGGTTTTTGGGGACCGATTGCCGCTTCCTTGAATCGGCTTGCCGGCGGCTAGCCAGGTGATTACCCCAACCTTTTTTGCAAGTTGGGGTTTTTGGGGACCGGTTGCCGCTTCTTTGAAGTGGCTTGCCTGTGGCTAGCCAGTTGATTCCCCCAACCTTTTGTGCAAGTTGTGGTTTTTGGGGACCGGTTGTCGCTTCCTTGAAGCGGCTTGCCGGCGACTAGCCGGGTGATTCCCCCAACCTTTTGTGCAAGTTGAGGTTTTTAGGGACCGGTTGCTGCTTCCTTGAAGCGGCTTGCCGGTGGCTAGCTAGGTAATTCCCCCTTTAAATTTCGCTTAAGCATGGGGTCAACATTCTCGTTCGTTGGATGATGATGCAGAAGGTGTGGCATCGGCAAAGGCACCTCTCAAAAGCTCGCGGCGCTGGATGCATCGCAAGATGTTGGTTGGGAGATAGTGGCTCCTTTTGGAGTCTTCTGACGTGCCACCGGTAATGCCCGATGATGCTGCCTTAGATGCGGAATCAGTCTGCAAGGTGCTCCCATGGTATCGCATGGCAACTGGTTGCGACGAGGTGGCAGTTGAAGGTGTCTCGCCTCCTGACACCGACTAGGAGTTGGTCCTTCTAGTGGATGATCACCTGGCATTGAGGAGTGTTTTATATGGCAAGCCGGCTGACTTCAACCGACTACCAGAGGTGGAGCAACTATTCGTCGCACAGGGGAGTTCATCCGAGATTTCCACCGCATGGAGACCATCACCGGCCTAGTGTCCGAGATGTACTCCAACCTGTCTGAGGTGGAGTTGCAACTCGTCATCGACCTCCAAGCCGGGCCAACGGAATTCTCCGACGCACTCCTATTCGAGGTGTTGGGCCTCCACTTCACCGATCTAGACATCTTCGCCCCTCTCCTGAGCCTCCCTTGGAGTATCGGTGACATCAACACAGCAATTGCAGTGGATGCTGGCTAGGACCAGTGGGTGGTCAAGGCACGTGACCAGAACCTGGTCACCCACCTCGTCTCCTTTATCCTCAACAACACGATCCTGCCAAAAGGGGGGCATTGGGATGAGATTAGCATGGCAACTTACCTCGTGACTTTCGCAATGGTAACTGGTTGCTAGGTGAATTGGGCGGTGGCGGTCTGACACTAGATGCGGAGCATGGTCTACCCGGGTCGGTGGCCTCCAAGCCAATTACTGTTCCGTGAGGCTATGGTCGAGTTGGCAGGCTTCCTGCGCATCTCGATCGGTGGCCGGGAGAAGGTCCCGCTCCCGACCTGACCTATCACGGTGGTCGATCTCGGTCGTTACAAGTGGCTCGCTTTTAAGCGGGCCTGCTAGTCTACTAGGACATCTGCTGGGCCTTCAACTGGGCATCGGCTGACTGCTTCCACTGCCGCTTCACCATTCCTGAGTGGAGTTTTGGTCCAGAGCACGGCTACCAGTGCGTCGTCCACGGAGTCCCTGCTGAACTCCATGGGTGAATGTTTTCGCACGGTGATGGACCACCTGAGCGCCCAGGACGACATCCTTATGCGGGTGATGAACCGCGAGGATCAACTGGTTAGCTTATTGGAGTGGATGGAGGCCCGGGAGATCAAACCAGAGCGTCGAAGGGTCAAGCATCGGAGGTACGGGCACCGAAGGGACAGTGACGCGGACTGACCTTGTGTACTCTGCAACCTTTTTTTTTTTGTTGTCTCATTTCTATAATCCAAAGAATTTTCTAAATAATACCAATCATATTTTTTTTAAAAAAAAAGAAATTTTCCCATGGGTCGTGTACCCAAGAACGTGTGCGTGTATATGAGTAAGGTGCGAGGTAGTGATACGGAGAGGGCATTTGCGTCTTGGCAGAAATGCCAGATACTAGCAAAAGCTGGATCGCTATAGCAGTTGCCAGTTGATGATACCGGACACCTTGCTATTCCCTCCCCCCATCGGTCAGTCTTACCTCAGTGCGATGCGGTGTTTTAGCTGGATTGCGAGTAGTGGTGTCTGGCTCTCTGAGTAGGGTACTGTGTGGCCGAAACTCCTTTGTTCATCAAATGTTTGCTCCATCTGAGTCACCGTGTCTTGCTGGCGGCTACCGGCTAATTTACCCAGCAACTACCCGTTTCCCCGCATGATACCTCGTCTGGCACGGGTCCTTGTATTGGCGTCCAGCTGTCTAAACTGGGCCATGCGCGTGGGTGGGTCTCCTTTGTTCCTGCGAGGAATGGTTATCGTCCTAACATGGGATGCGGCCGAGGTGCCAGCCGCCCGTGGGTAGCCATGTCTCCTAAGCGGCAACCAGATGATTGTCCCGACTGGCTTATTTACCTACACACTTATTTGTACATTAGTTTTCGAGGGTGGGGAGAAGGTGTCGTTTCCTCCCCTTATCTGTGAATACAAGTGGTGAGGTGCGTGAAGGTGTTGAGACATTCCCTTATGGCCCTTCCTCTCGTGTCCTGCCTCATTGGTTTTGTAAAAATGGTGGGTGCCAAGCCTATTCACCGATGTTTTAGGAATAGTGGTATGGAAAAGGTGAGGTGACTTTTCAAGTGGCTATCTGTGATGGAGTCCATGCAAGGTGGCTGTTCCGACTCAATGGTGCTATCCAAACCTGTAGGGGAATGAAAGGTGGCTCACCTCACAATAAAAAGGAACCTCTAGACATTCACACGGGTGTGTTTGGAAACGTGGTTCCTTTGTCCAACGGAACTGACCCTAAGGCGACAAAGGCAAGTTGAGAGGAGAGATCCGAATGCCATCCTTCTACCCATAGTTATGCTCATTCTTCCTCACAAGTTCGCTCTAGGAGTGCAATGATAATGGATAGAATATTGCGGGTTTCGAAAACGTGGGCATTAGAACCCAAGGGTGGAAGCGACTTTTAGCGGGATGCCAAGCCCAATGCTGCTGAGGACGCAGCTACTAGCAAATCTTCTGTGAGGGATGCCAAGCCCTGTCTTGACGACTTAGTTGGGATGTCAAGCCCTAGGATAAGAGAAAAAGGGAGAAGTGGGTGTCAGCAAATGGGTTCCGACATCCGGTTGTATTGGTAGACTTCGATGGGTTGCCAAGCCCTGAAAGAAGGAAATACTTGGTCAATCACGACAAGCTGGGTATTGGACTAGCAACAGACGGTGGAATCCTAAGATCTATCCTTCCCTTACACAGGAGTCCATATGCTTTCAAGACTCAGCAACAAGTAACTTTTTCTTTTCTTTTCCTTTTTTCTCTTTTTTTTTTGTTGAAGAAGGATTTCTAGCTGACTTTTCTTCTTGTTCTCTTTCTTTTTTTCTCTACATATATTTTCCATTTTCTTCTTTTTACTGTTCCTTTCCTTTACAAAATAGAAGATCAAAATAAAAAAAGCTGAATAAAAGAATACTACTAGCCCTCCCCACATGTTGTTGGCAAGCAAAATAACCTGATATTGTTGCAGTTGGGTCCAAGGGGAATACCTTAGCTAGAGGGAGCCGAAGTTTGTGATCTCCCTCATTGTTGAGTGGCACTCGGGCTAGGTAAAAATGGGAGGTTGGATACTCATTCGGGGGGAGAAGTGATCTCCCACCGATACTTCATAACCACTTAGAATCGGCAAAGACCATGGAGATAAGGACAAACCTGGATTACTCACTCTATTTTGCCTTGACGCCGTCGGAGTTAAACATGTTGGGCACTCGGGTTTTTGATGTAGAAACCCGGATGTAGTTGGTGACACTCCTGGGGTCGGTACTTCGTCCCAGAGGTCTGTATAGCACTTCTTGAGCCAGATGCACCGCCTGCTGCTGCGAACTATTCTCACCATCGGCCGTGGATGCAGCTACCAGGTATGTCAGACGTGGTAGTCAGTGGAAGGTCGGGTGGACGGTGGAGTGTGTAAGTATTGGGGCAACAGGTTGTGGATGAGGGCCAGGTCATTTGCCAGCTTCCTAGTGTTTCTTCCGATGGATGGTGACCTGGTCATTTTGTGGTTCTGAGACTGAGGGGGCATGGAGACCTTCCGATGGACTGAGACCCAGAAAACATACCAACTTTTGGGATGAAGTTTTGGCTAGCTCTATCGACCCTCTTCCTTTCCAGTACGAACGAGGTAGGATGACTGGAGGGCTGGACCTGCCTATCGTGCGTGCATCATGCGACATGTGAGTCATAGGAAGGGATTCACTAAGGAAAGTAGCATACTTGTCAAGAGCTGACCTCTCGGTCAGTCGGTGGAGAGTTGGGCAGAGATGGCAGTGGCCGGCCTATCTGAAGGTGGCGACCGTGATGAGCCCCAGTCGAGTACGCGATGTGCTTGTCACGTACAGCCGCGGGGAGCTGGCCTCTGGGTCAGCTGGTGGGGCATCGGTCTGAGACACCGGTGGCCGGCCTATCTAAAGGCGGCGCCCGTGATGAGCCCCAATCGAGTATGCGACGTGCTTGTCACGTACGGCCATGGGGAGTTGCCTCTTGGTTAGCTGGTGGCCGGCCTGTCTGAAGGCGGCGGCCGTGATGGGCTCCGGTCGAGTACATGACGTGCTTGTCATGTATGGTCGTGGGGAGCTCGCCTCTCGGTCAGCTGGTGGCCAGACTGTCTGAAGGCGATGGCCATGATGAACCCCGATCGAGTACGCGACGTGCTTTGTCGCGTACGACATGGGGAGCTGGCCTCTCGGTCAGCTAGTGGTCGGCCTATCTAAAGGCGGCAACCATGATGAGCCCCAATCGAGTACGCGACGTGCTTTGTCACATATGGCATGGGTAGCTAGTGGCCAGCCTATCTGAAGGCAGCAACCATGATGAGCCCCAATCGAGTACGCGATGTGCTTGTCATATACGGCCGCGGGGAGTTGGCCTCTTAGTCAGCTAGTGGGGGTCATCAATGTCTTCTACAGATTGCTCACCCTCAAGATGAAGGGGTGCTGGATGATGAACCTAGTGGGAGCTACATCCGTGGTCTCCTGGCTGGGTGCCATGTAGGTGTGCCAACTGCCAGTTAGAGATGGTGCTGAACCCCGGGAAGGCTCTGGGGGAGATGGCGACGGACTTGTCGTACCTGCCTGTTTGAGGTGTCATGCCGTCGGGCTTCGTCTGCTACTTTGGCCGCCTAGCACATAAGGAAGGGGAGGGGCAGGATGCCCCTAGTTCTGCCCCTGTTTTAGGGACCGACGCCATGTTGATAAGAGGGGGAACCCAAGTGGAGTCTTGGACGAGGATGCAGCGGGTTGGTCACGTTTGCCTGTTTGAGTGACCATAGTGATGGAGGGGTAGAATGCCCCTAGTTCTGCCCCGTGATGTTGGCCAATATTCTGCTTGTGGAAGGTGTTGCCTTGACTAAGCAGGCTAGTTGTCTCGACTCCATGATGCAGCACACCTGCCGAGAGTCGACGATTTTCGGATGGTAGTACCGGTGATCGAAAGGTTCTCTGTTGTTGTTCACTGTGCCGAGCGAGATACTTGGTGTGATTGCCAAGCCTCAACCGACTTGGTCAGGTTGCCAAGTTGGTGGCTGCTGAGGACGCAGCTACCGGCGCACTTGTGCGTGGGATGCCAAGCCTTGTTGTTGAAGGAGCGGGTTCTGGCGTGAGTCACCCGGAAGTCATGAAAAATAAAAGGTCGACTGTAAAAGAGCCGTACGAGTGAGAGTTTGAGTTGCTTGATCGATAAAATGTAGCGAGTCTCCCCAGCAGAGTCGCCAAAAATCTGTACCCTCTCTTTCATCCGACTATCGCCCAGAAGCCCATGGGGTTCCGCCAGCATAGCCGGCGGATGGGCCGAGTTACAGAGAATTGAAAGGTGTTTGTGTAGGAGCGCATCACCATGTGGGGTGGATGGCTCATTGAATAGATTCACCACCTTATTTTTGGGTAGAAAATAAGAAAAACCAGATGGGGAAGTTTCCTTCCACCATCGAGACAATAAAACCGTAAGAATGACATAAAATTGCGTAACGCTATGCGAAACATGAGAGAATTGGATACGAGGCTCAGGGTACTATTGGGGAAGGTGTTAGGCACCCCCAGATAGCCTAGGCAATCTCAGCCTCTCTTCGGCTCTAAAAAGGAAAATCACAATAGTCAGCTCGGCCAAACCTAGCAATTGGGAACCATCGGGGTGTACATATTCAAAGGTATAAGTTCAATTATTTGCCAACAAACAATTATTCTGGAATCTGAAATTAAACCTATTAGGCAACCACAAAGAAGATTAAATCCAAATATTAAAGAGGTTGTTAAAATGAAAATTCTGAAATGGTTAGACAACAACATAATTTATCTAATATCTGATAGTTCTTGGATGAGTCCAGTTTAGGTAGTACCAAAAAATTCTGGGATAATAGTTGTGGTAAATGACAACTAGAGTTCAAACTTGTTGGAGGGTTTGTATAGATTACAGAAGACTGAATGCAGCAACTAGGAAGGATCACTTTCCTTTACCTTTTATAGATCAAATGTTAGAAAAATTGGCAAGGCATGAGTATTATTGTTTCCTAGATGGCTATTCAGGTTATAATCAAATCCCTGTTTCACTTGTGGATCAAGAGAAAACAACTTTTACATGTCCTTTTGGAACATTTGCCTTTAGTCGTATGCCTTTTGGGCTATGCAATGCACCTGCTACATTTCAAAGGTGTATGACTGGCATCTTCATTGATTTTATAGATTAATTTTTAGAAGTATTTATGGATGATATTTCTATATATGGGGACACATTTGAAAAATGTTTAATTAATTTTCAGAAAGTACTAGAGAGATGTGAACAGAAAAAGTTAGTGTTAAACTGGGAAAAATGCCATTTTGTGGTCAAACGAGGAATAGTTTTAGGACATGTTATTTCTACTAAAGGCATAAAAGTTGACAAAGCAAAAGTGGAATTACTATCTAATTTACCTATTCCTAGAATAGTTAAAGATATAAGAGCATTTTTAGGACATGCTGGTTTTTATAGAAGATTTATTAAAAACTTTAGTAAAATTGCTCTACCTTTAACTCAATTATTAATTAAGGATGCACAATTTGAATTCAATGAGGAATGCACGAAAGCATTTAATTTTCTTAAGGAAGCCCTGACCACTTAACCTATAGTCTGTGCACCGGATTGGTCTCAACCTTTTGAATTAATGTTTGATGCATCAGACTATGCATTAGGTGCAGTTTTGGCTTAAAAATTAGACAAATTACCAAGAGTAATATATTATGCTAATAAGACATTGAACGAAACACAAATCAATTAAAGTGTAACTGAAAAAGAATTTCTTGCAGTGGTTTTTGCCTTAGAAAAGCTTAGGTCATATTTAATAGGCAGTCACACTATCATTTACACTGATCACTCAACACTTAAGTATTTGTTAGTTAAGAAAGATGCTAAACCAAGGCTTATAAGATGGATTTTGCTATTGCAAGAGTTTGACATGGAAATTAAGGATAAGAAAGGTTGTGAAAACACTGTGGCAGACCATATGTCAAGATTAGATGCTTCACTCCTACCTGATCTAGCAATAGATGATACATTTCTAGATGAGCAATTTTTTAAGCTAAATCTTTGCCCATGGTATGCTGATATAGTTAATTATTTAGCTACGGGTTTATTACCTTATGATTGGTCCAATTTAGATAAGAAAATGTTCTTTTCAAGGGTTAAATATTTCTTTTGGGATGATCCTTACTTGTTTAAGCAATGCCCTGACCAGATTGTAAGGACATGTATCCCAGAAGCTGAAACTCAATCAATGTTGTCATTTTGTCATGATCAACCTACTGGAGGACATTTTGGAGCTAAAAAGACTACTTTAAAAGTGCTTCATAGTGGCCTATATTGGCCAACATTATTTAAAAATGCATATGAATATTGTAAAAATTATGCTCAATGCCAAAAAGTATGAAGAATTACAAAACGAAATATGATGCCATTAAATCCTATCCAAGAAGTAGAAGTTTTTGATGTCTGGGTATAGATTTCATGGGACCTTTTCCAAATTCAAATGGTTTTGTTTATATCCTCCTGGCAGTAGAATATGTAACCAAGTGGATAGAGGCAATTCCTACTAAAACTAATGACTCTATAATAGTGATGGGATTTTTAAAATCCAACATAATGTCTCAATTTGGTATTCCAAGAGCAATTATCAGTAATAGGGGAACTCATTTCTGTAACAAAAACTTTGAAAAATTATTAAAAAGATTTGGAGTGTTACATAGGTTAGCTACCCCTTACCATCCTCAAACCAATGGACAAGTTGAAAGTGCTAACAAGCAAATTAAAGGAATCCTAGGAAAAGTAGTAAACACCACTAGGAGAGACTGGTCTGATAAGCTAGATGATTCGCTTTGGGCATATAGAATAGCTTATAAAACAATATTAGGGACAACTCCATATAAATTAGTATACGGCAAGGCTTGTCATTTACCTATGGAATTAAAACATAAAGCATTATGGGCACTTAAGCAACTAAACTTAAGTATAAAAATAACAGATAGTAATAGACAAGTGTAATTAGTAGAATTAGAGGAATTAAGAAACATGGCCTATGAAAGTTCAAAAATAGCTAAAGAAAGGATGAAAACATGGCATGATAAAAGAATTCTATGTAGAATATTTGAAAAAGGGCAAGAAGTTTTATTATATAATTCACAACTACACTCTTTTCTAGGAAAATTAAAATCCAGATGGACTGGTCCATTTGTTGTTAAATATGTTTACCCTTATGGAGCAGTTGATTTGGAAGATCCGCAAAGTCATGAAATTTTTAAAGTTATTGGTCAAAGATTAAAACAATTTCTAAAATTTTCAGAGATGAGAGAGGTATAGTTCGTAGCATTAGAAGGAGAGTGAAGCAATATAAAAAATAATAATAATAATAAATAAAATAAATACATATATATATATATATTTATAAATATACAAAAACCAAAAGAAAAGAATATAATGTTTGTAAAAAGAGTTTAATTCGAACCACTATTGCAATTTACTTTGAGTTGTTTCGTGGGTTATCTAGTATACCCATGGAGTAAGTTCAAGGGTTATCCTATTTACCCTCAAACAAGGTCGTAATGTTAAAATATTATAGCAGTAGCTACTTCATGGGTTATCTAGTTTACCCATGGTGTAAGTTCGAGGGTTATCCTGTTTACCCTCAAACCGAACCAAACCGAAAAAGAATAAAACCAAAGTGAAACACTGTGTGGATAAGCCATGGGTAAGTTCATGGGTTATCTAGTTTACCCACAGAGTAAGTTCGAGGGTTACCCTGTTTACCCTTGAACCAAAAGAAAAAGAAGAAAAGTAAAAATTGTGGGGATAAGCCACGGATAAGTCCGTGGGTTATCTAGTTTACCCACAGACTTATGCGAGGGTTATTCCCCTCCGAACCAAATACGACTCTGTCTACTGAAAATGAAAATTTTGAAAATGAAAGGTTACTAAAATTAAACAAGATTAATCATTTGAACGAATTTAGAAGGGTTCTTTCATAATTCAAATGAAGTTAAAGATAATTATCATTAAGTGAACTTAATGATGGAGATCAAAAATTCTGAACTACAATCATTTAATATATACGATTGTGCTAGGTATCTTTAATAGAGAAAGGAAAGCTTAGATTCTCTGAAATGGTTTAATTTAACAAGTGTTGTGTTAATTGATCAAACTTTGAAGTTAAAAAGAAAATTTTTGAAAGGGATTAAAAATATTACCACTTCTTTAAAATTGAATTATGGAATCACACACATACTTAACAGAAAACATGCATAAATTGGAACTATAGATAGAATATAACTATCTAAAAACACATTTCATTAAAAAATTTTAAATAGTACATTAAAGGAGAGCTTTCTCCCCAAATGTTGAATTACATCATCAAGAAAAAAAATTATCTATCACTGCTCTGGGAATTTGCATTTCAATTCTGCAACTTCTGCTTGCAGAGCAGCTAGCTGATTTATCACAATGTCCACCTTCACTAAGATAGAGGCTGATCCTCTCTATTGGGATGTGGATGGTTCACTGTGCAGCTGTGGTGTCGGTTGGTCCTTTGCAAAGAATTGTTTCAAGTCTTTCGCAATCAGCACCCTAAAATTTAACTTCTTTACTGCCCAATCTGATAGATTAGAGGAACTTGACACCAATTGGTAGATTAGATCACCATAGAATAATTTCTTTTAGATGCTAGTGATCTTTGAAATGAAAATTCTGTACTAGTTCACCTGAATCCTATTTAGTACAGCATAGGTTGCAATTTTAACAAAGACGGACAATTCCACATTGTTACTTCCAGAGGTATCCAAGCACAACGGATTTGAATGAGATTAGCACGTGTAGGAGGGAGAAAAACACGAAGGAAAGTCAAAATCACGGCTGGCGGCGGCTTGGGCGTGCGGCTAGGGTTCCAAGCGCGCCCAAATGCCCAAATCACAAATGCAAACGAGATTTACGTGGTTCCCCAACTTGGGTACGTCCACAGGTGTCTCTCCTTGGGTTCTTCACTATCTTCAAATGGTGAATTACAAGAGAAAGGGAAAGGGAAGAGTGGGATGGCCGACGCACTAAGGGTTGGCTCGACCTCCTCACACAAAGCTTCTCTTGTTACAAAAATAATCTCTCACAAAAACCCTAATTCCCTTTTGGGCATTTGGATGGCCTTATATAGTGGCTAATCATCCATGACAAAAATGCCCTTACAAACATAATAAGA
>JAMKPZ010000361.1:0-60341 GCA_024699675.1 Amphibolis antarctica | reverse complement strand
AGCTTATTGAGATATGTTAAGAGTTCGAATATAAAACTTTGTATGTTGCCTAGCAGGAAGGTTCATGCATGCTTATAAAACTTTTGTTCTAGTTTTGTTTCATTCATGGAAGGTTGAAATGTCAAGTTTCTTTTTTGTCTCAATCAATTGTTGTTCAGTGGTTGTCAAACTTGGAATTATTTATTTATTTATTTATTTTTGACCACTTGTGTTGTGGGGCTATACATGAATAGTGAAAGATTTCTCAAAAATGAAAGAGATTTATATAATTTGTTAGGTCCACTCACGTGGGAGAAACCATTTCAATCCTTCTCAAAATTTGGTGATTAATTGCCTTACTAGTTGGGTTTTATGCAACTTGGGATTCTTTATCAATTTGGCCACCTAAATACATTTCAATCTCCTTAATTAGGGTTTGGTTGTGGTCCATCAACAAGATTGATGACTCTTGCATGTAAAACCACTCCAATCTAAATGGAGTTGCCAAAGGAAGAATAATTGATGCTTGGGGATTGCTCGATCTTGTAGTCTTGATTACGAAGAATCTTGTTGGTGAAGCTATTGTTGTGAGAGCATGTGAAATCATAGTTGATCTAGAGAAAGATTTTTCTTTTTGGTGTAAATGTTAACCAAGGCGAATAGTGGTCTCTTCAAAGACATCTAGTTAAATTGGAATGATAGAACACCAACCAAAGATTAAGATTACCACTATGAGATGTTGCATGATTAAAGCAGGTAGCAACTTGAGTGGGGGACAACTATCGCCATGTTGGGTGTTAGCTAGGCCTTGTTTGGTGAAGAGTTCTTTTCCTATACACCTCAGTTTTTCACTATGCACCTCAACAATCTATAGTAATATTAACAAACAACTTTAACATTTTATACTAAAAATTATACAAAATACTTATATCGTAAATTATATCATTTCTTGAAAAACGTGAACCTCACCTAATTTAATTTTACCTCTACAACAAACACACTCTAAAGCGGATCAGATGTTAGGAAAATCCCTTTACATTTTGATCATGGCGAATTTAATGATACATACTTAGTAATACATATTATGGTTATTATAAATAATGAAATTATTGTGAAAATTAAGAAAATGCTGAAATTTAAGGACTCACCATTTGATTCTTTAGGACTAGATTTCTGGTACATCAAAATTAAATCTCATTTCGATATGTTCCATGGTTAGACTTTGGTAAATCTCAAGCTAAGGGTCACAAAGTTGGCATATCGAACATTAATGTTAAAATTGGAAAACCATTAATCGATTTCCAAAAGTGAACATTAGTAAATTTATCCTACCAACTATCATGTGATGATCAACATATTGATCAACAATTGGTAGTTGAAGTCGATGACTTCTCCTGGACACTGCTACTTCCACTGTTGTAGCAAATATCACTTGTTGTTGCCTCTCCCATTTTTGAATTGACTCCTTTGTTATTGCTTTGTCCAAATGACTCCACCCACGTGTGATTGGATTGTATGATTTGAGGATGGCAAGGCTTCCAAAGCCATGGCTTAGGCTTAATGGCCTTGATGATGGTCTTGTTGGTGGTGAAGTTGATTGGTTGCTTTCCCACCTTATGCTTGTGACCATTGACAATAGATCTGTTTGTGGTGGAATTGATATTATTCATTGTTTTCTTTCTGCTCTTCTTGTTCCCAATGTCTCTCATCCTTATTATTCCACCCATCCTCAATTCCTGCTTATCCTTGTCCAATTTCTTGGAGAGGTGTGCATTCCGGTAATTCTTAATGTCATTTGCTATTCGACCAGGAATCCTCCTAGCAATCAACAACCACCTGATGGACAATGTTCAAGATCGATCAACTAAGTACATCATTAGCAAGAGATACATTTACGAATTTCATGACTAAGTACATCATTAATTGTTGATCATGTTTAGATGTTTATTAGATGTGCATGGTAATTAATCTTGAGTTAATACAACAATTCATGTGACTTAATTGATAGACTTCATCATCATAAATTGATATATGTTTTGTGCATTTAATTGTATGTGTTGTAATGTTTGTTGGAGATTCAATTTAGCATTAGGAAAAATAAATTGATAATCAATATATGGGAAGTTTCATCATATATTAGTTGAGATCGTGCCCCCTTTATTTTGCAACATGTAACTTTCCATACCTCAACTACCAATTCATTGTGTCATTCCTTAGTCAATGGTTCATTAAACATATATGTTTTTATATTTTGCATTAACGCATAGCTAACTATATAGTACTTATAGATGAGTAAGAACACATAACTTGAGGAATGGAATACCTTAGAGTATTTGATCATAAACGCATATTACCTATTGCCTAGAAGATTATGCAGTATGATGATGAGATCGATTTCGTCTTCCTTGAACTCTCCTCTTTTAATATTGGGTTTGAGGTAATTCAATCATCTGAATCTACAACTCTTCCTGCATCTCCTTAAACCTAAATTGTTCAACACCCCAAAGATGGAAATCAATTAATGTTTGTAAATATACATATGTCAATTAAAATTTATTCAAAGATAGATATGAGACATGCATACCAGCCCTTTCTAGAACAATAGACCAATTTCCTTCGCCAAATTTCTTACTGCATCTTTTCAGCAATCGATCTTCTTCTTTACTCCATGTTCCTTTCTTCACTCCCTTCTTGCCTTCCATGTCCAACATAGTTGCACTTCCTTTTCCTTCCCTATGCATACACACACCTTCACCCCATTCCATTAATAACTATGGTTTGAGGCGAGTTTGAGAGTTGTAGAGGCGTTTGAGTCTCATTTATGGTGGCATCGTCGGTGAGGACGTGTAAGTGCGTGCGTAGAAATGGTTTTACATGTAATATGCCATGTCAGCAACGTGTGAACATGTGTTTCACACGTTTGTGGTTTTTCTCTCTTTCTGTGAATTTTGCATGTAAACGTGAGGACGTGGGCGGTTGTGGCATTAGATCTCGTCCACATCCAAACGTGCGGCTGAAAAGATGGGTGTGTAAGTATGACTTAGTCAAGATTGTTTGAGGACCGGATTTTGGTGCGCTTGGATTAGGTGGTGGTTCTTTTGTGAAGAGAGAGAGAGTAGAGAGAAGGGAAGAAGAGGAGGAAAAAGAGAGTTGTTGTTGGTATTGATGAAAGATAGTAATCAAATCAAATTTTGTAAGTGAATTAGAGTAGCTCGAATAGATGTATTAGTAATAAAAAGTAGCAACACAAGTTTTCCTTCTCTTAATTTTATAGGTATTTCTTCTTTCTCTCTCTACGTCACCACCTATCTAAATCCGGATTACAATTCCATCTTCACTTCACATGTTAGCTGCTTATCCACGTTTTACGCAACCACGACACCACCGCAGCCACAAGACTCTCGCACATGCACGATCTCCATGCAACCACGACATCAACGCCAAGCACGTTGATCTTCGTGCAGCCTCGATCATGGAACAACTTGATCCGTGGTGGGAAGACCACCCGGAGGAAGAGCGACGTGAGAATGATGGCGAGTTTGAGAGTTGTAGAGGCGTTTGAGTCTCATTTATGGTGGCATCGTCGGTGAGGACGTGTAAGTGCGTGCGTAGAAATGGTTTTACATGTAATATGCCATGTCAGCAACGTGTGAACATGTGTTTCACACGTTTGTGGTTTTTCTCTCTTTCTGTGAATTTTGCATGTAAATGTGAGGACGTGGGCGGTTGTGGCATTAGATCTCGTCCACATCCAAACGTGCAGATGAAAAGATGGGTGTGTAAGTATGACTTAGTTGTTTGAGGACCGGATTTTGGTGCCCTTGTATTATAAATAAGTGAGCTCAGTTGCAGGTTAGGTGGTGGTTCTTTTGTGAAGAGAGAGAGAGTAGAGAGAACGGAAGAAGAGGAGGAAAAAGAGAGATGTTGTTGGTATTGATGAAAGATAGTAATTAAATCAAATTTTGTAAGTGAATTAGAGTAGCTCGACTAGATGTATTAGTAATGGAAAGTAGCAACACAAGTTTTGTTTTTCTTAATTTTATAGGTATTTCTTCTTTCTCTCTCTGCATTTTCTTTCTCTACGTCACCACCCTATCTAAATCCGGATCACAACTCCATCTTCACCTCTATGCTACATTTCAACGTGAACAATATTTGTCTAAAAGTAGTATAATTTGGTTGAGTATATTATAATTTTTTAAATTAAAAGTATTTCATTATAACTATTGAAAATCCTAGTGAGATCGATTTGTATTTGTTGATGATGTATTTCATTTGTAATTAAATATTTTTAACATTATAAAATTATAAAATTGAAACTTTACAAATACTTATATTAATTTTTAAAAACATTTTTAATAAAAGAGATTCTTAAAATATTGTTAGTAAAATTTATCAAAAAAATTATTCTTTAACATTAAAATTGAAATTTTGAAAAAAAATTTAAAAAATATTATTCCAAAAAAAATGTAACTCCCAAACACAACTCCTTCGATGCACCATAGCTAGCTTTACATGTGGTGCCGATCTTCCGTTGATGGTTTCAGGCTCCCGATCGATGGTGTGGGGCACAAGACTGATTGTACACGTTTCACTTTTGTACGTATCCATCAATCGATCGATCAATCAATCAACAAGAGCATGTGCGCGTGGACCACTGATTAAGCAATGGTGAACCACATTCATCCACATATGTTGATTGCTAGCAATCCCTTTGTGGGGTGGGCATGCATTCGTCACCATCAAAGTACAACTGTTATAAGAGATAACAATTGAAGATTCTAGCTCCATGTGTTACGTGGTCTCGCTCTTTGTTATAAATGTGATGGGGATGGGGGTGCAAGCAAGTGTATGTATGAAGAGGAAAGAGAAGGGAAGGGAAGGAGAGTGGGAGTATGTTGGACATGGATGGAAAGGAAGTAATATTAGGTGCGAAGAAAGGAATGTGGAGTCACAAAGAGGATCAGTTGCTTAAGAGATACATTAAGAAATGCAGCGAAGTAAATTGGTCTCTTATTCCACAAAGGGCAAGTATATATATGTGCAAATCCATTCTCTACCTTAATTTCAATAAGTTTTAATTAGCATACACATGTATGTTAAGTCGTCATATTCATCTCTTGAGATCGAATTGAACAATTTAGGGTTGATGAGGTGTAGAAAGAATTGCAGGACACGATGGTTGAATTACCTCAAACCCAACATCAAAAGAGGAGAGTTCATGGAGGATGAAATTGATCTCATAGTTAGACTCCATAATCTTTTGGGAAATAGGTAATACGCATGTACTATCAATTTGTTTTACTTAATTAGCACTTTATTGAATCACTAACATTCTCTAATTACTGCAAAATTACATGCAAAATGATGCATGCATACCAATTAATTCACACAAATTGTTGTGTCAATTTTAGATTAATTAATCATGATGCACAACTAATGAACATTTAAACATAACGAATGATTAACAAGCTACATAATCATAGAAATCATATTTGCGTCTCTTGCATGCTCATTATTGATCTTGAACATCCATTAGGTGGTCATTGATAGCGGGGAGGATTCCTGGTTGAACTGCAAATGACATCAAGAACTATTGGAACTCACACCTCTCTAAGAATTTGGGAAAGGATAAGGAGTTGAGGGGGGCAAGTAACAATAGAATAACAATGATGAAAGTTATTGGCAACAAGAAGAGCATAAAGAAAATGACAAATAACATCAATTCCACTACCAATGGATCTATCATCGAGGGTAGCAAGAAGAAGGGAAAACAACCAATCAACCTCTCCACCAACCAGACCATTATCAAGGCCATCAAGCCTAAAGCATGGGTTTGGAGGCCTTGCCAACCTCAAACCTTACAACACAAAAAACCTATGTGTGT
Organism: Amphibolis antarctica; assembly: GCA_024699675.1. Classification (NCBI taxonomy): domain Eukaryota; kingdom Viridiplantae; phylum Streptophyta; class Magnoliopsida; order Alismatales; family Cymodoceaceae; genus Amphibolis; species Amphibolis antarctica. The sequence goes on along the minus strand of JAMKPZ010000361.1, from coordinate 54,475 downwards.
GGAGTCATTTGGACAGGGCAACAACATAGAAGTCACTACAAAAATAGGATAGACAATAGCATCAAAGCCACTAGTATCATGTAGAGATATTTGCTATAATAGTATTGGAAGTACCACTACCAAGGAGAAGTCACTACCTTCAACTGCCAATTGGGAAAAAAAGGATTGTGTGCAAACAGAGCTGTCGTTTTGGGCAAAAGTGCTTTTGGAGGACAATGACAATGCAAGAATACCTGTGAATGGTGAATCCAACAACCATCACAAGGAAGCACTATCAACCTCATTGTGTGTTTTCGATGACCAAGCAACAACACAAGAGATTGTAGGTGATGACCTCGCAGCTCATGGGTCTCTAATGGAATGGGATGACTGCTTTTTGGATGAAGATGTCAAGAGGTTCCTTGGGCAAGACATTTGAATCAACACTTCTTAATTTCATTTTGTCCATTCATCTATGGTGAAACACTTTTTTCACTCTTCCAGTTGCCCAAACTAGACTTTATTATGTCATTCAATTCAAGTAATTGATTACCATGCCCTTTCTTTGAATAATGCATTGCATTTTTATTTCACTAATATTATAACAAAATTGTCATATTTAATTAAAAAAATGGTGTGTAAAATTTGTGTAACTTGTTTCCAATAGTTCTTCCTATATAAAAAATGTAGATCATCATTCCATTTTGTCAATTAATTTCATTTTGTCTCCTCCATGCTGCTACTACTACCATTTCTTTGATTATGCCACACTATTGTGCTTGTTTGCTTGTTTTTGCATCTTTTCTACTCTTCATTGATTTATATCGCTTGATTCCCTAGCAACCATAAAAACTCTAACAACCCTAATTAAGAATATTTCAAACTAGTGTTTATATACATAAATTCACACAATCTAAGGTGTGAATATTTTCACTGTAACCTATTGGAAGTCTTAAAAAGAAATTGGAAATTAAGTCTTGAATTATTTATTATATAGTAATTTATTTCAATATGTCAATAAAAAATATCAGCTCAAATGTGTATATTTCCATGTCTGGGTTCCTACATACTCCTTCCCCATGTCTGGGTTCCCACATACTCAACTCACTAGCTAATACATTGGACTTGATACATACACCCTTTTTAACATCATCAAAACATTATCACAATAAGGGGTATTTTCCTAACAACACATTCACTAATTGGTGGTAAAGGATGATGTTCATCCATGGAATAACTAGCTATCTACCTTCTTGTGGTGGATATTCATTAGCTACTCTTGTGGATCAAATATTGCTACAAATGATGTTTTCATTGTTAATTATAAATGGTATGGGGGTAGAAGTGTTTGTATGTATGGGGAGGGAAGGGAAGTGGAAGTGTGTTGGACATGGAAGGGGAGGAGGCAAAAGGAGTGAATAAGGGAACATGGAGCCAAGAAGAAGATCGATTGCTTAAGAGATGCCTTAGTAAATATGACAAAGTAAAATGGTCTCTCATTCCAATGAGTGCTAGCATGCATGTCCCATCTCAATCTTTAAATATCTCTTAGTACGTGTTAGGTCTGAAAGGAGTGGAGTCGATCTTCTGTCGGTTTGCAAGTGACAGCCGGGTCCATGAGGTGGTAGCCGCATGGAGCTACCGGGTGCCCATGAGGTAGGCTGTAGAAGAGAAGGGGGTCAGGCTTCCGCCAGGAGTCAGGCGATGACCGGTCTCACAAGGTGGTAGCTAGGTTTGTACAGAGGGTAGGAGCGAGAGCAGAAAACCTTAAGTATACAGGATTAAGTTTACGGCTTAAGCATACGGCCATAATATATACAACCTTTGGTCAACAGACTAGCGTATAGCTATGAAGAGTGGGACTCGAAGTCCAGAAGAGCAGGCATCTGACTTGGTAGCCAATTGATGGATAGGCTCAATCAGTGACGGGTCACACGCGGCTACAAGTTTGGCAGGCCATCGTTGTCCATGCGGCTACCGAGTGGCAATATGCTTGAGGTCGGCGATAATCTTGAGGCTCCAACCCTTGAGTTCCTTTTATGTTGCTATTTATATTTGATGCTTACGTTGTATCATTTGTATGGAGAGAGAAGCTCAGAAGCTTGGAAGAGAGGCTGTGACGAAGGTGTCGATGCAGGAGAGAATCAGCACCCCATGGAGTAGGCCATTTTGCCAAACCACGTAAACACTTTGTCTTCTTCCTCCTTCCTTCCACCATAAACATTTCTATGAGAGAGCGTGAGAGAGAGAGAGAGAGAGATCTCGGTTTTGTAACCGGTGTTCAACAAGAGAGAACATGTACGTTCGATGTTCGCATTTGAGGGGTTGGAGCTGGCACTACACGTCGGTGGAGGACGAAGTGCAATCAATTTTTCGCAACAACTGGTATCAGAGCTCCAAGTCGAGAGAGAGCAGCAGAGGATATGAAACATGTTTGTAGTCACAAGTGAGGGACTCGGCTACCAGGCAGAACCAACTGGCAACTAGGTGAGTAGAGCGGTGTCTGGATAGTGTCGTTTGCAGTGGTGGTCGTCAGGAGTAGACGACACCCGGTAGCAAGAGTGGCAACCAGGTGAGTAGAGCGATGTTCGAAGTTGTGTGCCGCTGGGAGCAGATAGTCATTTGGAGCAGACGACATCCGACAAAAGAAGCGAGAGTCGGCTATAGGGAAGCGGCTGTCAGATTATTTCATCTCGAAACCCTAAAAGATCATTGATGGCAGAGGAGAGGAAGCTCAGGGTCGACAAGTTCAATAGGACAGATTTCACGTTCTGGAAAATGCAGATAGAGGATAATCTTTACCATAAGGATCTCCACCAGCCATTGTCGGGACGGAAACTGGAGAAGATGGAGTAGGAATAGTGGGAGCTTTTAGACAGAAAAGCTTTGGGACTGATTAGGCTCTCATTGGCAAGGAACATGTTGTTCAATATTGCCAAGGAAATTACAACGGCTAGAGTGATGCGGGCCCTGTCTAACATGTACAAGAAGCCGAAGACCTCCAACAAGGTTTTCCTCATGCATAGGCTTTTCAACTTGAAAATGTAGGAGGGAACAGCAGTAGCCAACCATGTGAACAAGCTCAACACAATTCTGACATAGCTAGATTCCGTGGAGATCGTGTTAAACGACGAGGTGCGGACGTTGATCCTGCTGTCATTGCTACCGGCTAGCTGGGCGGCCGTGGTGACTTCCGTGAGTAACTCTCTGGGACACTGAAGGTTGGACATGGGGCAGGTGACAAATTTGGTGCTAAATAAAGACATCCGCTAGAAGAGCAGTGGGGAAATGTCCACGTCGGCCCTTAGTGTGGAGAGCAGTGGACGCAACAAGTCTCAGAGTTAGAAGTCCAACTACTGGTAGAAGTCACGTGGCAAGAGCAAGAGCCGTGTAGAGATTAAATGCTGGAATTGCGACAAGTTCGAGCACTTCCAGTCGAAGTGTTCGAGATAGGTGATGCCTAGAAGGATGAACACAGTAGCCAACAAGGGAGCCAAGGTGAACGCTTTGGCCGACAACATAGGTGATGCCCTACTTTGCAGTGTCGACAGTACACCAGATGCAAGGGTCATGAACTCGGGTGCGTTGTTCCACACGATGTATGATGCCAATGAACTCAGGAACTGCTGAATAACTACAGGGAGATGCCAATGAAGAAGGTGTATCTGGCCAACAATACTAGTCTGGACGTGCTCGGATGAGGTGAAGTCCAGATCCAGACAAATTAGGGACTATGGAGACTCCAAGAGGTGAGGTATGTCCCTGACTTGGCCAAGAATTTGATCTGCATAAGTCAGTTGGACGAAGAGGGACACCATGTCAGCTTTGGAAGCGGCAAGTGGAAGGTGACCAAGGGAATCCACGTGATTGCATCCGGTGAGAGAACGAGGACCTTATATCTCACAGGAGGTGAGGCAGACAGTCGGATGATGGTGGTAGTAGCTGCCAGCTGGGACACATGGGCAAGAATGGACTAAAGATGCTTGCTGTCGGCGGAAGAATCCCAATACTGAAGGAAGTTCGCCTAGAGAGTTGTGAGAGCTGCGTCTTTGGGAAGTAGAAGAGGGTCCGCTTCTCAAATGCGATAGACGGTCCAAAACCAGGTAAGCTAGACTTGGTGCACACTAACGTGTGGGGGTCGACGCCTGTCCATTCCTTAGCCGGCACCCACTACTATGTAACATTTATCGATGACTCTACCTGGAATGTTTGGGTGCGGTTCCTCACGCACAAGTCTAAACTTTTCTAGGCATTCAAGATCTAGAAGGCAGAAGTGGAAAATCAAACAGGAAGAAGACTAAAGTGCATCAGATCAGACAATGGTGGGGAGTATGACAGTAAAGAGTTCATCAATTTCTATACAGAGGAAGGAGTAAAAAGAGTTCGGACGATACCCGAAACCCCCCAGTAGAACTGGGTTGCAGAGAGGATGAACCAGACGCTAAACGAAAGGGCCCAATGCATGCAGCTTCATGTCGGGTTTCTGAAGTCCTTCTAGGCAAAAGCCATTAGCACGATGGCTTATTTGGTAAACCGAGGTCCTTCAGTCCTGATTGACTTCCACATACCGGAAGAAATGTGAGAAGAGAAGAAGGTTAGTCTCTCCCATCTACGAATCTTCAAGAGCTTATCGTACCAGCATGTCAGGGAAGACAAGAGGGATAAGCTGGTCTCGAAGTCCAAGATGTGCTACTTTGTCGGGTACGGACAGGAGTATGTTGGCTACCAGCTCTGGAACAATGAAGACAATAAGGTAGTCTATGTGAAAGATGTAATCTTTGAAGAGAAAGAGTTATACAAGCACAAGAATGATTTGACAGTTGATAGGTAGCCAGGTAGCGCCGACCGACAACCGGTTAAAGTTAGTCGACAACTGGTAGACCAGAGCCGACCTCAAATTGATGGAAGCAAGGGGCCCTTATGGGTCTAGGACGAGCAAGAGTGGGAGCTAGTAGAAGACAACTGGATTGTCAAAGAGCCAAATGAGTAGATCCAAGAGATTGGTGTAGGGTTTGCTGAAGACTCGGACACGGAGTCGATCGACAGATAGACAGATTGTTTAACCTAGCAACTGGCTGAAGTGGAGTGGCAACTAGAACAAGACGTCCGAATGGTGACACCTGAACCCAGAAGATCAACGTGGGTTTCCAAGGCTCTGGTAAGGTACTCACTGTCCACCAACTTTCTCTTTTTGATAGATGACAGTGAGCTGGGTAGCTATCCCAAAGCTATAGAAGCGGTAGATGTAGTTAAGTGGGAGTCAGCCATGAGGGAGGAGATGAAGTCCCTAGAAAGAAACCAGACGTGGTAGTTGACCCGACTACCTGAAGGGAAGAAGGCGCTTGGCTGCAAATGAGTGTTCAGACTGAAAGAACAACCGGATGGGAGCAAGAAGTATAAGGCCAGACTAGTTGTTAAGGGCTTCCAACAAGTTGAGGACATTGACTACACGAAGGTGTTTTCCCCGGTAGTCAAGATGACTACGGTGAGAACCGTCCTGAGTATAGCGATAGCCAAAGACTTCATGAGATGGATGTGAAGATAGTGTTTCTTCACGAGATCTAGATGAAGAGATCTACATGCGGTACCTGAAAGGATACACGGAAGTGGGCCTGGTAGCTGGACTAGTCTACCGGCTATAGAAGAGTTTGTATGGGTTAAAGCATGTGCCTAGACAGTGGTACAAGAAATTCGATAGCTTCATATGTACCATGGGCTTCAACAGATGTGGCGCAAACTACTATTGCTATATAAAGAGACTAAAGAAGTGTTATGTCATTCTACTCATCTATGTAGATGATATGCTGATTGTTAGCTCTAGCATAGTGGAAATCCGGAAGCTGAAGGGTTAATTGAGCTGGAAGTTTGAGATGAAAGACTTGGGAGAGGCCCGGTAGATTCTCAGGATGCGAATCATCTAAGACAAAGCAACCGACACACTGAGGTTAAACCAGGAAAAGTATGTAGAGAAAATACTTAGGAGATTCAATATCTCGGATGAGAGGAAGACGAATCTTCCCCTGGGGGCCCACCTCAAACTATTGAAGGAGCAATCACCTAGCACTGAACGAGACCAAGAGGAGATGACCCAATTCCTATATGCGGCTGCCATGGGAAATCTCTTGTATGCCATGACTTGCACCCAGCCAGACATAGTACATGCCATCAGGACAGTGAACAAGTTCATGGGAAATCCAGGTAAGAAGCACTAGCATGCCGTGAAGTGTATACTTCGGTATTTGCAAGAGACACCTGGATACGACCTGTGTTCTCAGAAGGGTTCGACGGAGTTGATGGGTTTCTACGACTCGAACCTGGGAGGAGACATGGACAAGTTCCAAAGCACCTCGAGGTACATGTTTACCAAGGGAGGTACAACTGTGAGCTGGAGATCCAAGCTACAGGGCATGGTTGCCCTCTCCACCACCAAAGCAGTGTACATGGCTGTAGCTGAGGAAGCAAAAGAGAAGATCTAGCTGGAGAACCTCCTAGCCGAGCTAGGCTACCGATAGGTGAATAGTGTTCTATTCTGTGACAGTTAATCCACCATCTACCTGGTAGAAAACCCAAAGTTTCACTCCAGGTCCAAACACATAAAAATGAGGTTTCACTTCATCTAGGAGCAGGTCGATGAGGGAAGCCTAAATCTCCAAAAGGTGAAAGGACCACAGAACACTACAAATATGTTCACCAAGGTGATGATGGTAAAGAAGTTGAGACTCTGCATGAGTCTCGTAGGTCTCCACGGAATGTGAAGCTTGGAGACTGGTGCTGATAGCAGAAGCCAATGTTTTCGACACCAACCACCGAGAATTTAACCTAAAAGACAATCTCCAAGTGGCAGATTGTTAGGGCTAAAAGGAGTGGAGTTGATCTTCTGCCGGTTTGTAGGCGGTAGCCGGGTCCATGAGGTGGCAGCCGCATGGAGCTACCAGGTGCCCATGAGGTAGGCTGCTAAAGAGAAGGGGGCCAGGCTTCCACCAGGAGTCAAGTAGTGACCGATCTCACAGGGCGGCAACCAGGTTTGCACAGAGGGCAGCAGCGAGAGCAGAAGACCTTAAGTATATAGGATTAAGTTTACAGCTTATGTCTACTACTGTAATATATATAGCCTTTAGTCTACAGACTTGCAATAGATCTTCTTTTTAGCCCTACATTCCTTTGTTCACTACCCTCTCATTGCCTCTCTCCAGGTCTTCCACACTTCCACTTCGCTTTGATTCCCTTTCCTTCATTTGCACAACATACATACACTTCCACCACCATCACCCTCTATCCCATATTTATATATAACAACACAAAGTGTTCGAGAAGGCACTGTTCTTCACATGGCAATTAATGAGGAAGATGGGGTATACATACCTGCCATTCCACCCAAACCCACCATTCCCTAGCTGGCTGTGAAGGTTAGCTATACTCCATTTATGCATACCACCTACGGTGGATGAGAGCAAACATTCATCGATCAACACATGTAAATGTGTGCCACTCATCAGTGTAATTGTCGATGGTTGATCGAAAAGAATAAATATATATGCTTGTGTGTGTGACCCCACCATGATGTCTAATTTGCATGTGATTAAACATATGTCCTCAAGTATGTCCATTAGATTGCTAGCAATGGTGAACCACATTCATCCACATATGTTGATTGTTAGCAATCCCTTTGTGTGGTGGGCATGCATTCATCACGATCAACTATTGTTGTAAGAGATAACAATTCAAGATTGTAGCTGCACGTGTTACATGGTCTCACCCTTTGTTATAAATGGGATGGGGGTGGAAACAAGTGTATGTATGTAGAGGAAAGAGAAGGGAAGGGAAGTGGGAGTGTGTTAGACATGGAGGGAAAGGAAGCAATATTAGGTGTGAAGAAGGGAATGTGGACTCAAGAAGAGGACCAGTTGCTTAAGAGATACATCAAGAAATATGGCGAAGGAAATTGGTCCCTTATTCCACAAAGGGCAAGTATATATATGTGCAAATCCCATCTCTACCTTAATTTCATTAAGTTTTAATTAGCACACAAATGTATGTTAAGTCGTCATATTCATCTCTTGAGATCTAATTGAATAATTTAGGGTTGAGGAGGTGTAGAAAGAGTTGCAGAATACGATGGTTGAATTACCTCAAAGGCAACATCAAATTGATCTCATCATTAGACTCCATAATCTTTTGGGAAATAGGTAATATGCATGTACTATCAATTTGTTTTACTTAATTAGCACTTTATTGAATCACTAACATTCTCTAATTACCACAAAATTACGTGAAAAATGATGCATGCATACCAATTAATTCACACAAATTGTTGTGTTAATTTTAGATTAATTAATTACGATGCACAACTAATGAACATCTAAACATGACAAATGATTAACAAGCTACATAATCGTAGAAATCATATTTGCGTCTCTTGCATACTTATTATTGATCTTGAACATCCATTAGGTGGTCATTGATAGTTGGGAGAATTCTTGGTTGAACTGCAAATGACATCAAGAACCATTGGAACACACACCTCTCTAAGAAATTGGGAAAGGATAAGGAGTTGAGGGAGGCAAGCAATACCAGAATAACAACGATGAAAGTCATTGGCAACAAGAAGAGCATAAAGAAAATGACAAATAACATCAATTCCACTACCAATGGATCTATCGTCGACGGTAGCAAGAAGAAGGGAAAACAACCAATCAACCTCTCCACCAACCAGACCATTATCAAGGCCGTCAAGCCTAAAGCATGGGTTTGGAGGCCTTGCCAACCACAAACCTTACAACACAAACATCCCATGTGTGTGGAGTCATTTGGACAAGGCAACAACACAGATGTCACTACAAAAATAGGACAGATAATAGCATCAAAGCCACTAGTATCATGTAGAGATATTTGCTATAATAGTACTGGAAGTACCACTACCAAGGAGAAGTCACTACCTTCAACTGCCAATTGGGAAAAGAAGGATTGTGTGGTGATAGAGTTGCCATTTTGGGCAAAAGTGCTTTTGGAGGATAATGACAGTGGAGGAATACCTGTGAATGGTGAATCCAACAACAATCACAAGGAAGCACTATCAACCTCGTTGTGTGATTTCAATGACCAAGCAACAACACAAGAGTGTGTAGGTGATGACCATGCAGCTCATGGGTCTCTAATGGAATGGGATGACTGCTTTTTGGATGAAGATATCAAGAGGTTCCTTGGGCAAGACATTTGAATCAACACTTCTTAATTTCATTTTGTCCATTCATCTACGGTGAAACACTCTTTTCACTCTTCCAGTTGCCCAATTTAGACTTTATTATGTCATTCAATTCAAGTAATTTATTACCATGCCCTTTCTTGGAATAATGCATTGCATTTTTATTTCACTAATATTATAACAAAATTGTCGTATTTAATTAAAAAAATTGTGTAAAATTTGTGTAACTTGTTTCCAATAGTTCTTCCTGTTTAAAAAATGTAGATCATCATTCCATTTTGTCAATTAATTTCATTTTGTCTCCTCCATGCTGCTACTACTACCATTTCTTCAATTATGCCTCACTATTGTGCTTGTTTGCTTGTTTTTGCATCTTTTCTACTCTTCTTTGATTTATATCGCTTGATTGCCTAGCAACCATAAAAACTCTAACCCTAATTAAGAATATTTCAAACTAGTGTTTATATACATAAATTCACACAATCTAAGGTGTGAATATTTTCATTATAACCTATTTATGCCTGATGGAAGTCTTAAAACGAAAATGGAAATTAAGTATTGAATTATTTACTATATAGTAATTTATTTTAATGTCACTAAAAAACTATACTAAAATATGTATATTTCCACGCATGTGATCTCACATGCTACTACTCCAATTGGATTGGAGCAGATGTACAAGAGTCATCCAACGTAGTGTAGCACTACAATTGGCTTTCATGTTGACATGTAGTGTTTAGAAAGATAGTCTTACAACAAAAATGATGACTGAAGTTCCACAAGTCTAGGATCTATATATCGACAAAAGTTTAGCACAAACAGATTTTGCATCACCCCTCAAATTGAACATTTACTAAGATTACACATTTCTATATATATTGCAATAAACTTTACTTCTATTATAGACAACACAATGTACTCAATAGTTAGCAGTGGTGGACTACATTCATCCATGTGTGGTGATTGATAGTTGGCTATCCCTTTGTGTGGTGCATGATCGTAAGGTGTGCTTGTAGATCAGATGTGGCCACATACGAACTTTTCACTCTGAAACATTAATGGGATAGGGTGGAATTGTATGTACGCATAAGAAAAAGTGCAAGTTCTACTGCAAAAGTAAATATCAACTTGTTTAGCTTTATGCCTCTAATGATTAGGAGGCAGACATAGTGGAATTAATTATTGTTGTTTTCCGTTTGACAGTAGTTGCTACACAGACAAAGTAGAATAAAATCTCAAATAATTCGTGTTATGGTGGGATTTGAAACTGTTCCATTTAGATTAAAATTATGTGCATGGCCACATACAATGATGTAAAAATGGACACACCATTACTTAGGCCATTTGCAAGATTTATAACGATAGGAGATACGGTTGGAAGTAACATTGCTTGGCTTTGTAATTTTGTATCATGTTGGCTAATTTTATATCTATAATTTATCATATATGATATTGTGTGTTACGCATTTTATATTGTCATATTATCTAATACTTTTTTATTTGAAATTGTTGTAAGTGCAATTCACAAATAATATTGCATGATATAGGACTTCATCGAGATTATAGCTTTTTCAAATCAACATAAAAAGTACTATCATTGTTACTAATTTTGAGTTGTCTAACAATAATATAACATGATGGATGTTGTGATGGATATTATTAGAAGTTAATTAACATGTTCGAAAATGACAATTATGTTTTCTACTCATTTGAAATGATAATGTTCTTAAATGTATGTGATTTATACAATGTGGATGTGATTTATGTGAAATGTGAATGCAGATGTGATTTATGTGAAATGTGAATGTAGATGTGATTTATGTGAAATGTGAATGTGGATTTATACAATTATACAAGATTATGTATCTGTCACAAAAAGAAATTAGTGACAGATATATCTGTCACAAATTAGTATTTGTGACGGACTATATACTAAAAAATGATGATAAAATCCACCACAAATACTAATTTGTGACTGACTATATACTAAAATGTGTCGACAAAATCCATCACAAATATTAAATGAAATATTCCTCTAATATAAATAATGACAAATAAATCCGTCACTAAATACAATTAGTGACGGATGAATCTGTCACTAAAGACCTTTTATGATAGATTAGTTTGTCACTATTTATAGAATTGCCATCATTTTTTTAACTTTTTAGTGAACTAAATACTGTATTCGTCACAAATTCAATTTTGTGACACTTTATTTAGTGATGGATGAGTGGACTATTTAGTGACAAATTTTGCTGTCACAAAAGGTAGTTTTTCTTGTAGTGAAAGGAAGGAAAGAAAAGTGGAAATGTGTTGAAATGGTGGGGATGAAGGAAAAAGGGGGTGAAGCAAAGAACATAGAGAAAAGAAGAAGATTAGTTGCTCAAAAGATACATTAAGAAAGGCTTGGTATGCATATCTCACCTCAATCTATGAATAATTTTTAATTGACATATATACATAAATACGTGAATTGATTTTCAACCTTACTTTGGGGAGTTTAAAAATTTAGGCTTAAAGAGATGCTAGAAGAGTTGTAGGATGTGATGGTTAAACTACCTCAAACCCAGCATCAAGAGAGGAGAGTTCATGGAAAGTGAAATTGATGTCATTGTTAGCTAGACTCCATAATCTTCTAGGTAACTGGTATAACGTATTTATGATCAAATATTCTTAACTAATCCATTCCTCAAATCATGTATACGTACTCATCTACAATTACACTAGCTAGCCATGCATTAATGCAAAATATTTAACCTAACAATTGATCAAGCAAGAAATGGCACAACTTTTACACACACTAATTAAGCACACACTCTTTAGCTCTAACAATTATTAACATATATATTAGAGATAACTAAGAGCTTGAATAATTTGAGCACATGGAGTGTATAATTAAGCACATCCCCAAGTGTACCCATGTGAAACACATGAAAGGATTGATACGATTGCTAGAAGGGTGTGAATAGCATATTTTTTATTTTTATTACAATTTCTCACATGTGCTTGAACAAAATTTACACAACAGAAAATAAAGCACATAAGATATTTTTACGTAGTTCTCTAATTGGATACATCCACCACAAGCTATACAAGGCTGAGTCTACACTAATTTACTATAAAATCACTTAAAATTGAGTGTTTGAGGTTGAAAACCTAATTAATTACAAATAGGAGTTTGTGGTAGAACTCCTCAACTAACCACACACAAATGTTTAAAGTAAAATACCTCAACCAACAAGAGTTTTAGGTATGTAGAACTCTTCAACCCACTACTCTTAATCACAAGGAGTTCATCACTTGAGTTTTACGATGAAAACTCAAGTAAAAACCATACAGTAAACACTATTACTATTATACGTGGTAATCAAAGAAACACAGCGGAAATTGAATGGAGGAGTGAGCGATGAAAAAGGAAAGGGGGGAGAAGAAGATCGCCAAGCACACACAAAGAGGAACACACGGATTTTACGTGATTCACCCCAACAAGGGGCTAGTCCACTGATGGAGAGGGAAGGAGCTTCTTTCGTGGAGGCTAGGGTTACAAATCTCTCAACATTACCTTTTGGAAAACCCTAGCCAAGCTTATATAGTGTTTGGGTATTCCATGAGGGTACAAAGACCAAAATTCCCCTTATACTAGTTACATTATAAGTATCATTCAAGATACAATACAACAATCTCCACCTTGTCTTGAATGCTAGCTCCACCTTGACTAAGCCTCTCCATCAGGACCCACAAGGGGTCAGCTGCAGCCATACACGTTGAGCAAGTCCAAGCAATGCTTGAGCTTACTCTCAATCATGCCCTTTGTGAACATGTTCGCTGGATTGTGCTTAGTGCTGATCTTCAAAATCTTTATTCTATCTTCACTTCTGAGAAAGTGGTACGTGACATCAATGTGTTTCGTGCGATCATGAAACACATTGTCCTTTGTTAAACAAATGGCACTGAGACTGTCACAGAAAATATCAGCTTTGTTAATCTGCACTCCAAAGTCTCCAAGTAGCCCTTTCAACCAAATTCCTTCCTTTGCGGCCTCAGTCATTGCCTTGTATTCCGCCTCAGTAGTAGAGAGTGAAATAGTAGGCTGAAGTGTTGACTTCCAACTAACAACTGAGCTTGCCACAATGAAAACATAACCTGTCAAGGATTCCTCTGATCAACATCACCTGCATAATTGGAATCAAAAAAAATCCAGCCATGCTGCAGCTCTGCTTGACGCCATATATCAGCCCTACATCAAGTGTTCCCTTCAAGTATCTGAAAATTCTCTTGATGGCCTGCCAATGTTCCTTGCCAAGATCTAACATGTACCTGCTGACAACACTAAGAGGATAAGCTAAGTCAGGACGGGTACATACCATGGCATACATCAAACTGCAAACGGCCTATGAATAAGGGACACGCTCCATATTCTCCTTCTCTGTTTGAGACTGTGGAGACATAGCTGATGACAAACGAAGATTCTTGTCAAAAGGTGTCCCAATGGCTTTACATGAAGCCATACAAAACCTACTAAGAATCTTCTCTATGTAGCTACGCTGATGGAGAAAGAGTCTTCCTGCTTTCCTATCTCTTTGTATCTCCATCTCAATTATCTTGCCAGCTGGGCCAAGATCTTTCATTTCAAATTCAGATTTCAAGACATTTTTCAAATCTTGTATCACCTTGATATCTTTGGCTACAATCAAGATATTATCCACATACAAGAGCAAATATACATGTGTGCCATTTTCTAATTGTTTAACATACACACATGAATCATAGCAGCTACGAGCAAAGCCAAATTTAGTGATAAAAGTGTCAAACCTTTTATACCACTGTCTGGGAGATTACTTAAGTCCATACAAGGACTTCTTCAGCTTGCAAACTAGGTTTGATTTCTCCTTGGTAACAAAACCTGCTAGCTGTTCTATCCAAATTTCTTCTTCTAAGTCACCATGCAAGAAGGCTGTCTTCACGTCAAGTTGCTCTAACTCCAAATTCCTTGTAGCCACAACTGCTAGGAGCACTCTAGTAGACGTGTGTCTAACTACTAGTGCAAAAACATCATTGTAATCAATACCTTCCTGCTGTGAGTAGCCCTTAGCTACCAATCTCGCCTTGAACTGCACGCCTTGACTGCCTTGTGTTCCTATCTTTCTTTTGAACACCCACTTGCAACCAACAACGTTCTTGGCTCTAGGACGCTTCACCAAATCCCATGTATGATTCTTGTGAAGGGATTGAAGCTGCTCCTGCATGGCAACAGTCCAATTTGTAGCATCTGAGCCTCTAATGGCAACATCATAAGTGGGTGGGTCAACTTGTTCTTCCACCTCACTCGCTACCTACAATGCAAAAGCAATCAAGTTGCTATACTCGTACTTGATCGAAGGCTGGGCGGCTCTTCTAGGACGGTCCCTAGCTATGCACCTGGATGGAATTTCTTCAACATCATCCACACTACTGCCATCAACTTCATCTGGCGAGTCCAAATCAAAAGTCACCTATTCAGAACTAGTAGACTGCAGCAAAGAAAACTCCACCTGCTTAGGAGTGTTGGGCTGATTTATAATGGTTGGCTTCTCTCCATTTTGCATCAATAAAGCCTCATCAAATGTGACATCATGACTGTGTATCACCTTGCCTGACTCTATATTATAGATTTTGTAGCCTTTTACTCCCATGCCATATCCCACAAAGATGCCCTTCTTGGCACGTGGTTCTAACTTACCATTGTTGACATGGTAATATGCAGAATATCCAAATATCTTCAACTTGGAGTAATTTGTTGTCCTATTCATCCATACCTCATATGGTATCTTGTCTTCTATACCACTGGAGGGTGATTTGTTGACAAGATAGGAAGCTATGTTGACAACTTCGGCCCAAAACTTCTTGTCCAAACCGGCATGAGAAAGCATACACCTAGCTTTCTCCAATAGCGTGTGGTTGAGGCGTTCTGCAACTCCATTCTGCTATGGAGTGCCTCTAACAATTTAATGCCTCGTGATACCTGCCTTCTTGCAAAAATTGTCAAAATCATAAGAGCAGAATTCCAATCTAGTTCTTAGGTATTTTACTTTCCTGCCAACTTGGTTCTCAACTTGATTTTTCCACTGCTTGAAGCTCTTGAAAGCCTCACTTTTATGCTACAAAATGAAAACTCATGTCATACGTGAATAATCATCTACAATGGAAAGGAAATACCTAGAACCTGCAAGGGAGGGTTGTTGGGAAGGTCCCCAACAATCTGCATGGACATAGTCTAATGTCCCCTGAGTGGTATGCTCTCCTTTGCTAAAAGAGACTCTCTTTTGCTTTCCATAGATGCAATGTCTACACAAATCTGCATTGATGTATCTGTGTCCATCCAATCTGCCTAAACTGCTGAGTTTCTGCATTCCTCTCTGCCCTAAATGTCCAAGTCTGGAATGCCAAATGGCAAACATGGATTGCTGATTTGCAGCAACAGCAGCAGTGACACCTACAACCGGAGAACCTTGAAGGATGCACAAAGGTCCATTCTCAACTCCTTCCAACACCACCAAGGAGCCCTTTGAGACAACTAGCTTGCCTCCTCCGCCTGTATACAAGTGCCATCAAAGAAATCAAGTTCTTTCCCAACTTGGGAACATGCCATACATCTTCTAGAGTTCTCACAATACCATCATGCATCTTGAAACGGATTGTACCAATACCTGCTCCAGTGCAAACATCATCATTGGCCAGTGTTACCTGTCCACCATCAACCTGCTCATACGTGTGGAAAAGCTCCTTGTTTGGAGTCATATGATGAGATGCACCAAAGTCTAATATCTAACTATGATCTAAATATGCACTACAAGAAATTGTTAGTGAAAAATCACCTTTTGATGCTGAATCTTCCTTTTCAGCTACAGCAACAATTCCTTTTGATTTTAGCTTGGGACAGTTTGCTTTCCAATGTCCCTTTTCCTTGCAATAATTGCAAGTATCTCTTGAGTACTTGCTTCTGGACTTGCATCTTCCCCTAAATTTATTGTTGCTATTGTTTCTCTGTTGTCATCCTCTAGACTCACCATGGTGAGCAGATAGGCCTAAAGCACTTGTGTCATTGCTCCCATGCGTGTCCATATGCCTCAGCTCCCTGGAGTGAAGGCTAGACCTCACTTCCTCCAATGTGATTGTATCCTTGCCAACCACAAAAGACTACACAAAATTCTCAAAGGACAAAGGGAGTGAAACAAGTAAAATAAGAGCAGCATCCTCATCTTCAACTGTCACGCCTATATTTCTCAACTCCATGAGAATTGTGTTCAGCTGATCTAAGTGTTGCTTAAGGGGTGTTCCCTCCTTCATGTTCAATGATAACAATCTCTGTTTAAGTAACAACTTGTTGGTCAATGACTTTGTCATGTACAAAGTTTCCAACTTATTCCACAAGCCCAAAGCTGTGGATTCATCAGCCACTTCAATAATAACTTCATCTGATAGACATAACAGTATGGTAGAATGAGCTTTTTCTTCCTGTTGCTCATACTTTGTAAATTTTTCATCCATACTTGACCCCTTATTTAAAAGAGCTCAAATGCCCTGTTGTTTAAGCAGAGCTTTCATTTTAATCTGTCACAGGCTGTAGCTATTTTTCCCATTGAACTTATCAACTTTCATTACTGGCATTGATATTATATTCAAAAATATAAAATGCACCACAACAACAACTCTGATCAAACAAATTTCAATTTCAAAAAATTGTTCAACACCTCCACTTCAATACTGACAGTCTCAACAAAGATATGTAGCAATCACAATCACAAAAATGTAGATCTCAATCAAAAACCTCAAAGCACCAATTGCCAAGGTCAAGTAACTCCACCTCGAACGAATCAAATTACTCGATTTGAACCAACAAAATAAAACTAGCCCAAATCACCCGATTGAAAAACTGACTTGGCTTAGACAAGATGTGGACGCACGTAGGTGCACGCTCGTCAGGGTGCAAGAAGACTGACCTAGCCAAGACGCGTGCGGACGCACGCTGGTTAGGGCCTAAGCGGGCACGCGCTGGTCAGATCTAAGTGTAGACGGCTTTGCACGGGCAGATCTGGGTACGGATGGCTGCGCACGAGTGGATCTGAGCATGCGGACAGCTGCACGCAGACAGATCTGTGCACCGGATGTCTACACATAGGTGGATCAGATTATGGATGGCTGCATGTGGGCGAATCTGAGCATGGATGGCTTCGTGCGGGCGAATCAGAGCGTGGATCACTTCATGCGGGCGAATCCGAGCATGGATGGCTGTGCACAAGTGATTCCAGGTTGCTAATAGCTACTTCATGGACAAATCAACTCGGTCACTCCAAAAATGAACCCTAACTCAAGGCCACGTCCTCAAACCAACCTCTGATACCACTTGTTATGCGTGGTAACCAAAGAAACACAGCGGAAATCAAATAGAAGAGTGAGGGATGAGAAAGGAAAGGAGGGAGAAGAAGATCGCCAAGCACACATAAAGAGGAACACACGGATTTTACGTGGTTCACCCCAACAAGGGGCTAGTCCACGAATGGAGAGGGAGGGCGCTTCTTTCATGGAGGCTAGGGTTACAAATCTCTCAACATTACCCTTTTGAAAACCCTAGCCAAGCTTATATAGTGCTTGGGTATTTCATGTGGGTACAAAGACCAAAATGCCCCTTATACTAGTTACATTATAAGTATCATTCAAGATAAAATACAACAATTACAATCAAAAACACCTACATACAAACAATGACGCTCTTGCTGAAGAGATCTAAAGATAATGCTTGAACTATATGCACTTGCAAGAATTGTTGGAAATGTCTTCAATGAGTGCAGTGGATGAGAATTGAGAGCTTAAATGTGTATGAGAGCAAAGGATTGCAAAAGGTATCATTACAATGGGATTAAGGGTCCTATTTATAAATAAATGAGTGATGTAGGCCTGTCCAACATGTACGAGAAGTCGATGGCTTCCAACAAGGTTTTCTTCATGCGCAGGCTTTTCAACTTAAAAATGCAGGAGGGAACAGCGGTAGCCGACCATGTCAATTAGCTCAACATAATTCTAACACAGTTGGATTCTGTGGAGATCATGTTTGACGATGAGGTGCGGGCACTGATCCTGTTGTCATTGCTGCCGGCTAGCTGGGTGGCCGTGGTGACTTCCGTGAGTAGCTCTTTGGGACACTGAAGGTTGGACATGGGGAAGGTGATGAATTTGGTGCTAAACAAAGACATCCGCCAGAAGAGCAGCGGGGAAACGTCCATGTTGGCCCTTAGCGTGGAGAGCAGGGGACACAGCAAGTCTCAGAGTCGGAAGTCCAGCTACCGATAGAAGTCACGAGGCAAGAGCAAGAGTCGTGCAAAGATTAAATGCTAGAACTGCGACAAGTTCGGGCACTTCTAGTCGAAGTGTCCGGAACCCAAAAGGATGGACATGGCAACGAGCAAGGGAGCCAAGGTGAATGTGTTGGTCGACGACGTAGGTGATGCCCTACTTTGTAGTGTCGACAATACAGTCAACACTTTGGTCATGAACTCGGGTGCATCATTCCACACGACGTACTGGAAGGAACTGCTAAATAACTACAAGGAGATGCTAGTGAAGAAGGTGTATCTGGCCAAAAATACTAGTCTGGACGTGCTCGAACGAGGTGAAGTCCGGATCCAGACAAAACAGGGACTGTGGAGACTCTAGGAGGTGAGGTATGTCCCTGACTTGGCCAAGAATTTGATCTTCGTAAGTTAGCTAGATGAAGAGGGCCACCATGTCGGCTTTGGAAGCGGCAAGTGGAAGGTGACCAAGGTAATCCACGTGATTGCATCCGGCGAGAGAACGAGGACCCTATATCTCACAGGAGGTGAGGCAGACAACCAGATGACAGTGGCGGTAGTTGCCAATTGGGACACATGGGCAAGAAGGGACTGAAGATGCTTGCTATCGACGTAAGAATTCCAAGATTGAAGGAAGTTCACCTAGAGAGTTGTGAGAGCTGCATCTTGGGAAGCAGAAGAGGGTCCGCTTCTTAAAGGCAGAAGATGGTCCAAAGCCGGGTAAGCTAGACCTGGTGCACACTGACGTGTGGGGGTCGACACCCGTCCGTTCCTTAGGTGGCGCCCACTACTACGTAATGTTTATTGATGACTCTACCTGGAAAGTTTGGGTGTGGTTCCACATGCACAAGTCTAAACTTTTCCAAGCATTCAAGATCTAGAAGGCAGAAGTGGAAAATCAAACAAGAAGAAGAGGAAGAAGTTAGAAGAGTTCATCAATTTCTATGCAGAGGAAGAAGTTAGAAGAGTCCGGACGATACCCGAAACCCCCTAACAGAACTGGGTTGCTAAGAGGATGAACTAGACGCTAAACGAAAGGGCCCTATGCTTGTGGCTTCATGCCAGGTTTCCGAAGTCCTTCTAGGCAGAAGCCATTAGCACGATGGCTTATTTGGTAAACCAGGGTCCTTCAGTCCCGGTTGACTTCCATATACCGAAAGAAATGTGAGAAGAGAAGAAGGTTAGTCTCCCACATCTACGAATCTTCAGGAGCTTATTGTACCAGCATGTTAGGGAAGACAAGAGGGATAAGCTAGACCCGAAGTCCAAGAAGTGCTACTTCGTCGGGTACGAACAGGAGTATCTCGGCTACCAGCTCTGGGACGATGAAGCCAAGAAGGTGGTCCGTGCGAAAGATGTAGTTTTTGAAGAGAAAGAGTTATACAAGCACAAGAATGATTTGACAGTTGAGAGGTAGCTGGGTAGTGCCGACTTAGTCAGCAACCGGTTGAAATTAGTTAGCAACCGGTTGACTAGAGCCAACCTCAAACTGATGGAAGCAGGGGGCCCTTACAAGTCCAGGACAAGCAAGAGTGGGAGCCAGTAGAAGACGACTGGATTCTCAAAGAGCCAAATGAGTAGATCCAAGAGACTGGTGTAGGGCTTGCTGAAGACTCGGACACGAAGTCGACCGAGAGACAGCCGGATCATTTAACCTAGCAACCAGCTAAAGTGGAGCGACAGCCGAAACAAGACGTCCGGATGATGACACCTAAACCCAGAAGATCAACGAGGGTTTCTAGGGCTCTGGTAAGGTACTCATTGTCCACCAACTTTCTCCTTTTGACAGATGATGGTGAGCCGAGTAGCTATCTTGAAGCTATAGAAGCGGTGGATGCAATTAAGTGGGAGTCAGCCATGAGGGAGGAGATGAAGTCCCTAGAAAGAAACTAGACGAGGTAGTTGACCCGGCTACCCAAAGGGAAGAAGGCGCTTGGCTGCAAATGAGTGTTTAGACTGAAAGAACAACCGGATGGGAGCAAGAAGTACAAGGCCAGACTAGTTGTCAAGCGCTTCCAACAAGTTCAGGACGTTGACTATAAGAAAGTGTTTTCCCCGATAGTCAAGATGACTATGGTGAGAACAGTCCTGAGTATACTGGTAGCTGAAGACTTGTTCCTAGAACAAATGGATGTGAAGATAGCATTTCTTCACGAGATCTAGATGAAGAGATCTACATGCGGTATCCGGAAGGATATGCGGAAGCAGGCCTAGTAGCTGGACTAGTCTGTCAGCTGCAGAAGAGTTTGTATGGGTTGAAGTAGGCGCCCAGACAGTGGTACAAAAAAATTGATAGCTTCATATGTACCATGGGCTTCAATAGATGTGGCGCAAACTACTGTTGCTATATAAAGAGACTAAAGAAGTGTTATGTCATTCTACTCATCTATGTAGATGATATGCTGATTGCTAGCTCTAGCATAGTGAAAATCCAGAAGCTGAAGGGTCAACTGAGCCGGAAGTTTGAGATGAAAGACTTGGGGGAGGCCTGGTAGATTCTCAGGATGCAAATCATCTGAGATAGAGCAACTAGCACACTAAGGTTAAACCAGGAAAAGTACGTGGAGAAAATACTTAGGAGATTCAATATCTCGGATGAGAGGAAGGTGAATCTTCCCTTGGGGGCCCACCTCAAGCTATCGAAGGAGCAATCACCTAGCACTGAACGAGACTGGGAAGAGATGACCTGGTTCTTGTATGTGTAAAACTAATATTAATTTAATTTTCTTGAAAGCTGTCTCACTACTCGAGAAATATAAAAAGAATGTAATCCCCAAGATATATAGGATGGTTGGTTAGATCTCCACTTATCTCATGACAATTTGGATCTCTAGTTACAAGCTTGTAACTAATTGTAATTAATTGTGTCGTTCCTTAATCAATTGTTTGTTTGTTTGACATATATGTATAAATATTTTGCATGAATTAATGCATGAGCAGATCTACAAACAAGTATGTATACAATTTAATTACATGTAAACATTAATGAGAGGAATTATTGAATCAAATAAAAGTATCTAATCATAAATACATATTACCTGTCACCTAGAAGATTTTGGAATCTGATGATTGATGAGATGGTTTTGCTAGCTATCCATGAACTCTATTCTTCTAATTGATGATGGGTTTGAGGTGGTTCAACCAATATTGTAAAAATATTGTGGCCTGTAGCTCCTCCTACACATCCTCAACTCCAAATTTTTCAACTCCCTACAGATTGAAAATCAAATAATGCATACGGATATATATGTGTAATGTTTGTAATGTTAATTCAAGATTATTCAAAGATAGAGATGAGACATGCATATCGAACCCTTTGTGTGTGGAATGAGAGACTAATTTCCTTCGTCATACCTCCTAATGCAACAAATCTTCTTTTTAGCCCTACATTCCTTTGTTCACTACCCTCTCATTGCCCCTCTCCAGGTCTTCCACACTTCCACTTCACTTTGATTCCCTTTCCTTCATTTGCACAACATACACACACTTCCACCACCACCACCCTCTATCCCATATTTATATATAACAACACAAAGTGTTCGAGAAGGCACTGTTCTTCACATGGCAATTAATGAGGAAGATGGGGTATACATACCTACCATTCCACCCAAACCCACCATTCCCTAGCTGGCTGTGAAGGTTAGTTGTACTCCATTTATGCATACCACCTATAGTGGATGAGAGCAAACATTCGTCGATCAACACATGTAAATGTGTGCCACTCGTCAGTGTAATTGCTGACGGTTGATCCAAAAGAATAAATATATATGCTTGTGTGTGTGACCCCACCATGATGTCTAATTTGCATGTGATTAAACGTATGTCCCCAAGTATGTCCATTAGATTGCTAGCAATGGTGAACCACATTCATCCACATATGTTGATTGCTAGCAATCCCTTTGTGGGGTGGGCATGCTATCTCTTACAACTGTTGTAAGAGATAACAATTGAAGATTGTAGCTACACGTGTTACATGGTCTCACTCTTTGTTATAAATGGGATGGGGATGGAGGTGGAAGCAAGTGTATGTATGTAGAGGAAAGAGAAGGGAAGGGAAGTGGGAGTGTGTTAGACATGGAGGGAAAGGAAGTAATATTAGGTGTGAAGAAGGGAATGTGGACTCAATAAGAGGATCGGTTGCTTAAGAGATACATCAAGAAATACGGCAAAGGAAATTGGTCTCTTATTCCACAAAGGGCAGGTATATATATGTGCAAATCCCATCTCTACCTTAATTTCAATAAGTTTTAATTGGCATACACATGTATGTTAAGTCGTCATATTCATCTCTTGAGATCGAATTGAACAATTTAGGGTTGAGGAGGTGTAGAACGAGTTGCAGGATACGATGGTTGAATTACCTCAAACCCAACATCAAAAGAGGAGAGTTCATGGAGGATGAAATTGATCTCATCGTTAGACTCCATAATCTTTTGGGAAATAGGTAATATGCATGTACTATCAATTTGTTTTACTTAATTAGCACTTTATTGAATCACTAACATTCTCTAATTACCACAAAATTACGTGCAAAATGATGCGTGCATACCAATTAATTCACACAAATTGTTGTGTTAATTTTAGATTAATTAATTACGATGCACAACTAATGAACATTTAAACATGACGAACGATTAACAAGCTACATAATCATAGAAATCATATTTGCATCTCTTGCATGCTCATTATTGATCTTGAACATCCATTAGGTGGTCATTGATAGCTGGGAGGATTCCTGGTCGAACTACAAATGACATCAAGAACCATTGGAACACACACCTCTCTAAGAAATTGGGAAAGGATAAGGAGTTGAGGGAGGCAAGCAATACCAGAATAACAACGATGAAAGTCGTTGGCAACAAGAAGAGCATAAAAAAATGACAAATAACATCAATTCCACTACCAATCAGTCTATCATCGATGGTAGCAAGAAGGGAAAACAACCAATCAACCTCTCCACCAACCAGACCATTATCAAGGCCATCAAGCCTAAAGCATGGGCTTGGAGGCGTTGCCAACCTCAAACCTTACAACACAAACATCTCATGTGTGTGGAGTCATTTGGATAGGGCAACAACATAGAAGTCGCTACAAAAATAGGACAGACAATAGCATCAAAGCCACTAGTATCAAATGCAGATATTTGCTGTAATAGTACTAGAAGTACCACTACCAAGGAGAAGTCACTACCTTCAGTTGCCAATTGGGAAAAGAAGGATTGTGTGGAGACAGAGCTATCATTTTGGGCAAAAGTGCTTTTGGAGGATAATGACAGTGGAGGAATACCTGTGAATGGTGAATCCAACAACCATCACAAGGAAGCACTATCAACCTCGTTGTGTGATTTCGATGACCAAGCAATAACACAAGAGAGTGTAGGTGATGACCTCGTAGCTCGTGGGTCTCTAATGGAATGGGATGACTGCTTTTTGGATGAAGATATCAAGAGGTTCCTTGGGCAAGACATTTGAATCAACACTTCTTAATTTCATTTTGTCCATTCATCTATGGTGAAACACTTCTTTCACTCTTCCAGTTGCCCAATTTAGACTTTATTATCTCATTCAATTCAAGTAATTGATTATCTTTCCCTTTCTTTGAATAATGCATTGCATTTTTATTTCCCTAATATTATAATAAAATTGTCATATTTAATTAAAAAAATGGTGTGTGAAATTTGTGTAACTTGTTTCCAATAGTTCTTCCTATATAAAAAATGTAGATCATCATTCCATTTTGTTAATTAATTTCATTTTGTCTCCTCCATGTTGCTACTAATACCATTTCTTTGATTATGCCACACTATTGTGTTTGTTTGCTTGTTTTTGCATCTTTTCTACTATTCTTTGATTTATATCGCTTGATTGCCTAGCAACCATAAAAACTCTAACAACCCTAACTAAGAATATTTCAAACTAGTGTTTATATACATAAATTCACACAATCTAAGGTGTGAATATTTTCACTGTAACCTATTGAAAGTCTTAAAACGAAAATGGAAATTAAGACTTGAATTATTTACTATATAGTAATTTATTTCAATAAGTTAAAAAAAAATATCAGCTCAAATGTGTATATTTCCATGTCTGGGTTCCCACATGCTCCTTCTCCAGCTAGATTGGAGCATATGTACAAGGGTCCTCCTACATAAGTGAAAACATAAATTACAAATTAAATGAATTAAGCAGAACTATAATCTCTGTAATTATGGCTCACCTAATTACAATGAGAGAACCTATCCGCTACCATTGATCGTAGTCAAACCTTGACTTCATAATTAAGTAGCAGAAAACATCCACATATAGGTATACTACATGTAACGATTGACCAAAAAATAGCGATAAATATGTGCATGCATCCAAACGTATGAGAGATGATGTCCAAATACAACAGTCCAAGCATGATTGATTGAAAAATGCAAACAACCCAATCAAGTAGTCAATTCCTTAATTTCAATTATCATTGGAGTTACACTTGATCTCCTCATCATCTAGTTCTTCCGTTTTGCACTTTTCTTTTTTGTGTGTGCATTGCATAAGGAGTTGTCACAAAAGCAGGTGCAATATATACACACTAGAATCATATGGGTAGGGACTATGAAAACATATGGGTAGGGACTATGAAAACATATGGGTAGGGACTATGATTAATTTGTTCTTATTCAAAAACATATCTTTCACAAGATGCATGTTGTGTGTGGTAGTTTATGTTATCATAAGCTCCCACATTAATTAATTTTCCTTTGATAGTGACTGTATGCTTACTTTTGATTAATGAGTCACTATGACTAGTTAATTACTTTTGATAGTGGATAGCATTCATCCATGCATGTTGATTGATTGTTGGCTATCCCTTTGTGTGGTGCATAATCATCAAGTACTCTTGTAAATCAGATGTAGTCACATATGAACTTTTCACTCTTAATTATAAATGGGATAGGGTGGAATTGTATGTATGCATAGGAAAGGGAAGGGAAGAAAAGTGGAGAGGTGTGTTGGAGTGGAGGGGAAGGAGGCAAAAGGGGTGAAAGGAACATAGAGTAGAGAAGAAGATGCATTATGAAATACGGCGAAGGAAATTGGTCTCTCCCATAAAGGATTGGTGTGCATATTCCACCTCCACCTTTGAATTATTTTTAATTAACATATATACATACATGAATTGATTTCCAACTTTAGGGAGTTGAAAAATTTAGGTTTAAGGAGATGCAAGAAGAGTTGTAGGCTGCGATGGTTAAACTACCTCAAACCCAACATCAAAAGAAGAGAGTTCATGGAAGATGAAATTGATCTCATCATTAGACTCCATAATCTTTTAGGTAACAGGTAATACATATTTATGATCAAATATTCTTAATTATTCCATTCCACAAATCATGTATACTTACTCATCAGCAATTACACTAGCTAGCTAGCTATGCATTAATGCAAAATATATAAAAATGCATGTTAAACTAACAATTGATAAAGAAATGGCACATTAATTAAGATGTGAAAAGTTTGACATCAAAAAATGTGAGATTAAGATCTCAGGTAATATATGATGAAGTTTACCACTTATTATCAATTTATCATTCTTAATGCTTACCTAATTCATTAACGTATACTACAAAAAAATTACATGCACAAAACATGTCAAATGCAAACGTTGACGATGAAACCTACCAATTAATTTACATGAATTGTTGTATTAATTCAAGATCAATTACCATGCAGATCCAGTAAACATCTAAACATAATGAATGATTAATGAGCTACTTGATCATGTAATTTGTAAATGCATCTCTTGCTCATAATTGATCTTGAACATCCATTAGGTGGTCACTGATAACTAGCAAGATTCTTGATCAAACAATAAATGATATCAAGAATTACTAGAACACCTCTCTAAGAAACTAGGCAATGATAAGGAGTTTAGGATGGTTGGCAATAAAAGAACGATAATGACAAAAGACGTTGGGAACAAAAAGAATAGAAAGAAAATAACAAAGAATATCAATTCTACCACCAATAGATGTGTTGTTGACGATAACGCAAAGGAAAAGCAACCAATCAACATCACCACCAACTAGATTATTGTCAAGGCCATCAAGCCTAAACCATGGGTTTGGAAGCCTTGCCAACCTCAAACCCTACAATGCAATCCCATGTGTATGGAGTCATTTAGACAAGGCAACAACTTAGGAATCACTACAAAAATGGGAGAGACAATGGCATCAACAGTGGTTGCATCAAATGATATTTGCTATAGTAATGGAAGTACTAGTACGGTCAAATAGAAGTCGCCACCTTCAACTATGGGAAAAGATGGATCATGTGGAGGCAAAGCTATCGTTTTGGGCAAAAGTGCTTTTGGAGGACAATGACAGCAGAGGAATACTTGTGAATAGTGAATCCAACAATCATCACATGGAGAAGGAAGAACTACTGATGTTGTCATGTGTTTTTGATGAGCAAGCAACAACACAGGACAATGTAGGTGATGACCTCATAGCTCATGTGTCTACAATGGAATGGGATGACAACATTTTGGATGAAGATATCAACAGGTTCCTTGGGCAAGATGTTTGAATCAACACTTCTTTCTATTTGTCCATTCATCTATCATGAAACACTTCTTTCTATTTGTCCATTCATTTATCATGTAACACTTCTTTCACTCTTCCAATGGTCCCATTCTAGGCTTTAATATATCATTCCATTCATGTAATTAATTACCATTCCCCTTCTTTGAATAATGCATTGTATTTTTATTTCACTAATAATACAATAATACTGTCATATTTAACTCTACATTGTAGTTTGCCACCTATAATATCACAACACATCCATTAATATTCCTCAAAGAAGAAGATAGGAAGATGGTGTTGGAATTTGAGTTCAAGATTATACCATTTTTTCCACATAAATCTTGTTTCCCATGTATGTTGATGCAAGCCACTCTTCCAAGCCTACAGGCTAATGCTACTGTTTTGATGGATGGCCATGATGTTATTGTCCAAAAGTGAACATTAGTATATTTATCGTACCAACCATCATGTGATGATCAGCATATTGATCTTGTCATCAACCAACAATCATGTGATTAGCATATCGATCATGTCCTCATTAGTATAGGTCATAAACAATGTTTTTAAGGTTTGTTGAGCATTGCGTCTTGTACCTCTTGTACTCTAACTTTGAAAGCTTCAACCAACACATTTTTAGCTTGTTGATCAAGAGGCATTTTTATAGTATTCAAGGTATAAATGCAATTGCTTGTAGGCATATGCATATGCAGACAATCATGGGGTTGGCGGAATCAAAGACGTCCACAAATGATGCAAACTTCTTTCTCTGTCTCTCTCTCTCTCTCTCTCTCTCTCTCTCTATATATATATATATATATATATATATATATAGAAGTAGCTAGAAAAGGTAGACAAACATGGGAATGAGTTAACTTAGTTGAAGAATGAAATGGAATGTATATGGTAAGGGTGAATCATTAAGGAGATACCATATATTTAAACACAAAGGTTATGGAATGAAACATTTTATGCAACATATATGCTATATAGATTGATATGAACACTTTATGTTTCACGACTAAGATATCAAGGAATTTAGCTAACAAGCCATAGATGCATGAATATGATATCACCACAATCCGACAACACATATAAAGGAACTTCAACTCAAGTTGTAAACATTATATACTATAAAACAATGTTACATTTATTGTTTGGAAAGAATTGTTGATTCAAACATCTGGCCCAAGGAACCTCTTGATATCTTCATCCAAAAAGTAGTCATCCCATTCCATTAGAGACCCATGAGCTGTGAGGTCATCACCTAGACTGTCTCGCATTGTCGCTTGTTGCTCAGAAACACATGATGAGCTTGAAAGTTCTTCCTTCTCCATGTGATGATTGTTGGATTCACCATTCACAAGTATTCCTCCACTGTCATAATCCTCCAAGAGCACTTTCGCCCAAAATGATTGCTTTGCCTTGACACAATCATTCTTTTCCCAATTAGCTGCTGAAACTGGTGACTTCTCCTTGATAGTGGTACTTCCAATACTACTACACCAAATATCACTTGATGCAAACATATATATTAAAAAGATATATGTCACCAAACACAAGTCCTGACCTGAACGAATTTCAATATTTCAATATATTACATCAATTTATTTGACTAAAACAGTTACATCGGCATGTATCTCACTTAAACAATTATATCAGTTTATTAGTAATGTAAGCTTCCTTGTGTCATACACCTCTTTAGGCATCATCTTCCCTATTTTATTATCAAGAATCTGCATTGGGGCAAGTAGTTATGTAATGACCTAGTTCTCCACACCCATGACACATCCTTCTCTTCTTTTGGGTGTTAATTTCTTCAATGGAAACTTTTAGCCATTGAGAATGGCTGGTCTTGCTTTGTTTTTTCTTAATGTAGATGGATCATTCACCACAAAACCAGTTGGTAAATCAATTATAGTGGGGTTATTTCCACTTTGATCATATTATATACATTGCACGCTTAATCCATTGGTTCTCTTCAACAAATCAACAAAAGTTGATTTCACTAGTATGTACTGTTCTGTTGAAGTGAAAGCAGTGTCCACCAATTTGAATGCACTAGACCGTAAGTCTCATCTCATGAGAGCAATGAACCTATGACAAATACAAAAAGATGTTTCATTAGCATCAATTGTGGAAATAAAATTCTTTGATAAATATAATAAACGTACCTGTCAACATGATCTGGTGGTCCACCAATAGTACTACTGTGATATCTGCAATGAATGGTCCATCTATGCAATATATATTTTCTTGGTACGTGGGTGATCTGTTTCTTTCAAAATACAGAAAAGATATGATGACAAAGAAGACCTTCATTTTCAAATTTCTTGCATGAACAGTATATGTTATAATTGGTCTCCATTTTCAAACTGACTATTTTAGGTTTTCTTGATATCATTGGATTCCAAACTTCAAAACAATATTGCACACCTACTTTGCTTATTTTTTTATTAAGATACGTCAATCCTTTTCTCATTTCATCTTGGAATACAGAAAAAATCTTCTTTGTATAACTTGCAACAACTTGAAATTCAATTGAGGTAGAGAAGAAAAGTGTCAGCTTTGTTGTCAAAGTAATTAAGTCTTCATATTCCTTGGATTGATGTTTTGCTTTCAATGCTCTATCATATTGGAAAACAAATTCTGAAATAGAAGTATGAGAATGCACATACCCATCAAAAAATGAATTTAGACTCTCAGACCTTTGACTTGTGGTCATGCCTACCATAAATATATCTTTCATATAGCGTGGAACCCAATGCTCTCGGATGGTATACATGTAATTTTGCCAAGAGTTACCCTGCAGTGTTAAATATTTAACTGTCAATAATTCCCACTCCTTTTCAAACTCTACAAGAGTCCTTACACCATATATACATTTATTGTAATCAACCTTGAAGTAGATATTAGTGTGCATCTCTGGGACATGACTAATGGCATTTCGGCCAATATGCCAAGAACAATAACGATGTACAGAATCTGAAAAAGCTTTAGGAATAACTGCATACATTGCATGATCTTAATCTATAATAATGGCCTTTGGATTCTTGTCATACATGCAAGTTTGGAATGTACAAAACAACCAATGAAAGGTTTCTTTTGTCTCATCTACTAGTAAAGCACACCCAAACAATGTGGACTGCTTGTGGTGATTTACTCCAGTAAATGGTGCAAAAGGCTTGTTGAAATTATTGGTCCTATAAGTGGTGTTGAAAACAACCACATCTCCAAACTTCATATATGCTTCATGAGCCCTTCCATCAGCCTAGGAGACACTTCTGATTATATGATCTTCATCTAATTCAAAACAAAAGAAATAATTTTGATCCTTATGACTTTGTTGCTGAAAATACTGTACTCCCATCAGATGCCCACAGAGCAAAGGGTTGCGACCACATAGCCCTAAGTACCGGAGGCCACTACCTGTGATCTAGTTGAGATGCCGCCTTACACGGAGGTAGGACTGATCGATGGGAGGCAGGAATAGCCGGTTGCCTGGTACCATCAATCAGCAACCGCCACAACAACCCGGCTTATGCCAGCGCTTGGCATTCCTGCCATGGTACGAATGCCCTCTCCATATCACTGCCCTGCACCTTACTTGCATACACACACAAGTTATTGGGAACATAGTCTATATGAAAAATTTCGTTAAACACGATTGATATTATTTATTGCTTAGACTACAAAAGCAAGATGATAGGCTACAGGTACATAAGGTCAGTTCGCATCACTGTCCCTCCGATGCCCGAACCTCTGACACTCGAACTTCCAGCGCTCCCGCGCGATCTCCCGGGCCTCCATCCACTCCAGCAAGCCAACCAACTGGTCCTCGCGGTTCATCAACTGCACAAGGACGTTGTCCCAGGCGCTAAGGCGATCCATCGCTATGCGCAAACAGTCGCTGAGCAAGGACTCCGTGGTAGACGCACCGGCAGCCGCACTCCAACCCAAAACCCCACTGGCGAATGGCGAAGCAGCGGTAGTAGCAGTCGGCCGACACCCAGTCGACGGCCCACCAGATGTCCCGGCAGACGAGCTGGCCCGCTTAGAAGCGAGCCTCTCGTAACGACCCAGATCGACCGATGTGATGGGCCAGGTCTGGAACGGAACCTTCTATTGACCGCCAGTTAAGATGCATAGGAAGCCGGCCAGCTCGACCATCACCTCCTCGAACAGCAATTGGCTAGGAGGCCACCGTCCTAGGTAGACCACGCTCTACATCGTGAAAGTCGCAAGATAAGTCACCACACTAATCTCATCCCAGTGTCCTCCCTTTGGTAGGATCCTGTTGTCGAGGATGAAGGAGACGAGATGAGTGATCGGGTTCAGGTCACAGGCCTTGACGACCCGCTGGTTCGAGTTGGCTTCCGCAGCAACTGCCGCGTTGATGTCGCTAATACTCCAAGGGAGGCTCAGCAGAGGGGAGAAGACATCCAGGCCGGTGAAGTAGAGGCCCAGCACCTCGAACAGGAGCACATCGGAGAGTTCTGCTGGCCCAGCTTGAAGGCCGAGAACAAGTTGCGACTCCACCTCAGACAAGTTGGAGTACATCTCGGCCACAAGATCGGGGATGGTCTCCACGTGACAGAAATCCCAGACGAAGGGGAGCAGGCCCTACGCAGCAACAGCTGCTCCACCTCCAGCAGCTGGTCGAAATCAGCCAGCCTGCCGTATAGAACACTCCTTAGGGCTAGGCGACCGTCCACAGGAAGCACCAACTCCTGGTTGGTGTTGGGAGGTGAGACGCTTTTGGCTGCTGCCTCTTCAGAGCCGGTTGCTGTGCGGTACCAAGGGAGCGCCATGCGAACCGACTCCACATCCGAGGCTGCATCATCGAGGATTTCCAGCGGCACGGCAGAAGTCCCCGGGAGAAGCTGTAGCCTCTCATCCTACATCTTGCGATGCGTTCGATGGTATGAGCTTTGGAGAGGAGCCTCTGTTGATGCCTCGACTTCCACGTCATCCGCCAGTAGATGAGAATCAGAGGCACTAGAATCCCCTAGTTGCTCAGACAGCCACCACTGGGAAATGGCCTCGGTAGAAGAGGGATCGCAACCACCATCCGTGAGCACATAAAGAACCGACAAACGAGCAGACTCGGCCTGGTCGGGACAAGCAAGCTCCTCCGCCGACACATTCTTCAGGGACAGCGACAAAATATCGAGCCACTGTCGCACGGACCTGATAGCCGATCGCCAGATGTGGCCTGTGACGTTCTTGGTTCGAGGCATTACAATGTCGAGGAGAATGAAGGGAGAAGGAAAAGATGGAGAGATGAAACCAACGAAAGAGAAAACAAGAAGAAGATATGAAAAATTTCAGATGGCTTCACCTCCGTATTTATAGGCAAATCTCGTCACCCGGATTCTAGTAAGCAAGGTAGTAGCCGGTTTAAAAACCGGCTGAACAAAAATCAAGAAAGTTGAATGATTCCTGACAACTGTGAATGATACAACTGCTGGACAGAAACCAAGAAAGCTAGACGCAGCTCGTGAAGACTTTCACCTCACTACCCGGTTGCTGGCACCCGCAAGGTGGCTGCCATGCAACTAGCCAGCTAGAAACAAAAATCGAGGGAAGTACGACGTGACCATTCACTGTGCTGATGATAGCTTTCTCAAAGCAAGCACGTGAAGGCTTTCACCTCACTACCCAGTTGCCGGCACCCACAAGGTGGCTACCGTGCAACCAGCCGACTAGAATAAAAATCGAGGGAACTACGACATGACCATTCACTGCACTGATGACAGCTTTCGCAAAGCAAGCACATGAAGGCTTTCAGCTCACTACCCGGTTGCCAGCACCAACAAGGTGGCTGCCGTGCCACTATTCGACAAAGCTCCAGAATCAAGGAAAGTACGACGTGACGATTCACTGCACCGACACCAGCTTTTGGATGCAGCAAGTGAAGACTTTCCACCTCATCACCCGGTTGCCGGCACCCATGAGGTGGCTGCCGTACAACTAGCCGACTAAGCCCAACACCCCTTATGGCATCACCTGGCTAGGTGACCAAGAGTGTAAGCCCAACTCCATTTCATAACCAGCAATGGACGTTCACAAAGTGTGAAACCTTGCATGGCTTACTACTCATGCATGGAGGGCCACTCAACCCTAGGACATCAATTTCCTTCCACCGAGGTCATTCTGTTGACCCCCATGCGTAAACAGGTCGATCGGGCAACCAGCCAGCTCCCTGTTGGCCCATGCGTAAATAGGACGACAAGCCGGCCAGCTGGCCAGCCGCCGGCATTCCAATATCCAACCCTGGCAGCCGGCTCCCTGTTGGCCCATGCATAAACAGGTCGATCAGGTGGCCAGCCAGCTCCCCGTTGGCCCATGCGTAAATAGGTCGATCGGGTGGCCATTCGGCTCCCTGTTGGCCCATGCGTAAACAGGTCAATCGGATAGCCAGCGGACCCACCACCGGCATGCCGGTATCCAACCCTGGCAACCGACTCCTTGTTGGCCCATGCATAAACAGGTCGATCGGGTGGCCAGCCGGCCCACCACCGGCATGTCGGTATCCAACCCCGGCAGCTGGCTCCCTAGATTCCCCCAACTAAGTGGACATGCTCCCCCCTTATGGGGTGGCCGAGTAAGACTAGCCGGCCGACTACCAACACACTAGTAAAACACCCCATTGATTTTCGAGAAGAAGGCTGACACCCTCTGGACAAATGATCGTCCACTGGTTTCGAAGGAGGAAAGCAACTCGGGGCCCCGACGCCTTTTCGCCAAGCCGGAGCGAGGACTTCCGATCCCCATCGATGACCCCCTACAGGTAAGTCCTTCCACCCTCGCCGTTTTACGTATGTTTTTATGATGCTTCGTCGAGCCCCGACCACATAACACCTTTCCTGTGCAAAGGAACGGTCAGACGATGGACCCGGGTATCATTCCTTCGGAAACACGTCCGAATGTACCGATTGCCGCCCTCCTGGATGGGTGAATCCTACCGGCCTGGTAAAGCTCAGTTCACTCGTGACCCTTCTGTTGGGTCTTTTTACGTGCAAACTCTAAGTTTCCAGTAGGCTTTATGAGGTTTTATACGATCTCCACAGGTCTTTCTCGGGGTCTCGAAAAGATTTCCGAGATGATGCCACCGACAAGGATGCCGGTGGCGGCCGTTCGGGTGTACGAACACGTACAACCTGACGGTTCCCGTTTCTTTTCCGGGAAGCATATGTCTGACCTCCCATTGCCCTAGAAAGATTTCCGGGATGACGCCGTTGGCAAGGAAGCCAGCGGTGGTAGACGATTCGGGGAACCACCCGGCTTGCCACCTGCAAGCTGGTACAAACAACCAGCCACTGATTCCCCGAAAACCCATCTTTACACAAATGATTCAGGGAACCACCCGGCTTGCCGCCGGCAAGCCACTACAAACAACCGGCCATCGGTTCTCCGAAAACCCATCTTTACACAGATGATTTGGGGAACCACCCGGCTTGCCGCCGGCAAGTGTTGACCCCATGCTTAAAGTTGGGGCGATGGAGCCGGCTTACCGTCGGCAAGCCGCTTCAAGGTAGCGGCACCCGGACGCCCAAAATCCCACATTTGGTAAAAAGTTGGGGGGATGGAGCCGGCTTGCACGTGGCAAGCCGCTTCAAGGAAGCGGCACCTGGACACCCCAAAACCCACATTTGGTGAAAAGTTGGGGGGATGGAGCCGGCTTGCCGCCGGCAAGCTGCTTCAATGAAGCGACACCCGACCACTATAAACCCACATTTGGTAAAAAGTTGGTGGCATAGAGCTGGCTTGTCACCGACAAGCCGCTTCAATGAAGCGGCACCCGAACCCCTAAAAACCCACATTTGGTGAAAAGTTGGGGGGATGGTGCTGGCTTGCCACCGGCAAGCCGCTTCAAGGAAGCGGCACCCGAATCCCAAAAACCACATTTTCATGCGAATGTTCGGGGGCTAGCCGACTTCCACCTGCCACATAGCAGCTGCCGGTTGGCTACCCAAGAAGGTAGGCTGAATCAATCTGAGAAATACACTGGGATTTAGCCACGTAAATCTCGCAAATCCGTCAATTACGCGGATCGCGTAATCAAACCTGAATCACGCCGCCTTCCATCTTCAGGTGCCCCCAAAGATGGAAGGCAACCCCTTATAAAAGGAGAGGGCGCCCCCCCCCCACAAAAAAAAAGAAAAGAGGGCGACAATTTAAAAAGGAGAGAGATTTCCGAAAGGCTGGGATTTTCGGGAAGAAGGCTGACACCCTTTGGACAAACGATCGTCCACTGGTTTCGAAGGAGGAAAGCAACTCGGGGCCCCGACGCCTTTTCGCCATGCCGGAGCGAGGACTTCCGATCCCCATCGATGACCCCCTATAGGTAAGTCCTTCCACCCTCGCCATTTTACGTATGTTTTTACGATGCTTCGTCGAGCCCCGACCACATAACACCTTTCCTGTGCAAGGGAACGGTCGGAGGATGGACCCAGGTATCATTCCATCGGAAACACGTTCGAAGGTACCGATGGCCACCCTCCTCGCCGGGTGAATCCTACCGGCCCGGTAAAGCTCAGTTCACTCGTGACCCTTCTGTCGGGTCTTTTTACGTGCAAACTCTAAGTTTCCAGTAGGCTTTACGAGTTTTTATACGATCTCCACAGGTCTTTCTTGGGGTCCCGAAAAGATTTCCGGGATGACACCACCGACAAGGATGCCAGCGGTGGCCGTTCGGGTGTACGAACACGTACAACCCGACGGTCCCCATACATTTTTCCAGGAGACGTAAGTCTACTCTCCTGATGCCCCGAAAAAGTTTTCAAGATGACGCCACCGGCGAGGATGCCAGCGGTAGCCCTTCGCATGTACAAACATGTACAACCCAACGGTGCACGTACGTTTTTCCGGGAGACGTAAGTTTACTCTCCCGATGCCCTTGAAAAGCTTTCAGGATGACGCCACTGGCGAGCATGCCGGTGGCGGCCGTTCGGGTGTACGAACACGTACAAGCCAACGATGCCCGTACGTTTTTGTGGGAGACGTAAGTCTACTCTCCTGATGCCCAGGAAAAGTTTTCGGGATGACGCCATCGGCGAGGATGCTAGCGGCAGCCGTTCAGGTGTATGAACACGTACAAACCAACGGTGCCCATACATTTTCCGGGAGACATAAGTCTACTCTCTCGATGCCCTGGAAAGGTTTCCGAGATGACGCCATCGACAAGGAAGCCGGCGGTGGCTATTCAGGTGTACAAAACGTACAACTCGACGGTTTCCGTTTTCCCAGAAAATATAAGTCCTCTGTTAAATCCTATGTGTTTACAGAGGTCAAGAGGAAATGGGGTGGGGAAACAGCCGGTTGGCCATCGGCTGGCCATTTCACGGAATCAGCCCCTGTTTCCCCAAAACCCCATGGGTATGCATGGAGGGGGGAAATAGCTGGTAAGCCACCGGCTGGCCGGTTCAAGGAACCGGCCCCCGTTTCCCCAAAACCCCCATGGCTGCACATGAAAGGGGGAAACAGCTGGCAAGCTGCGTGCTGGCTGGTTCAAGGAACCAGCCCATGTTTCCCCAAAACCGCCATGGCTACGCATGAAAGGGGGATACAACCGACAAGCCGCTGGCTGGCTAGTTCAATGAACCGGCCCACGTTTCCCCAAAACCCCCCACGGCTACGCATGGAAGGGGGAAACAGCTGGCAAGCCACCGGCTGGCCGGTTCAAGGAACCGGCCCCCATTTCCCCAATATCCCCATGGGTGCACATGGAGGGGGCAAACAGCCGGCAAGCTGCCAGCTGGCTGATTCAAGGAACCGGCCCCCATTTTCCCAAAACCCCCATGGCTGTGCAAATGGGTTGGGAAAGCAGTCGACCAGCCACCGGTCAATCGGTACAAGTAGCCAGCCGCTGGCTCTCTAAAAACCAATCTTTTTCTCCCTTATTCACCACCGAATCCAATATGGATCCCCGTTTTGTTCAATTCCCATTTGTTTACTTGATTCTCGTTTATTTTCATTAGAAGGGATACAGTTATCCCTCTAAACACCTTGGAAAGTTTTCCTGGGTGAGGCCGTACGTGGCCGGATTGACTATCATGTTTTCCGTTTTAGAGCCGGAGAGAGGCCGGGAATGCCCAGGCTGTCTGGGGGTGCCTAACACCTTCCCCAACAGCACCCTGAGCCCCGTATCCAATTCTCTCATGTTACACGATTTAATGTGATTCCCGTGGTTTTATCATTTCAATGGTGGAAGGACACTTTCCCATCCAGTTTTCCTTATTTTCTACCCAAAAATAAGGTGGCGACTCCGTTCAACGAGCCAGCAATCGCAAGTGGTGATACGCTCGCACAAACACCTTTCATTTCTCTATACCTCGGCCCATCCACCGGCGGGGCCGGTGGAAACCCATGGGCTTCCGGGTGATAGCCGGATGAAAGAGAGGGTACAGTAAGTCGGTACAAACAATTGGCCACCTGTTCCCCGAAAACCCATCTTTACACAGATGATTCGGGGAATCACCCGGCTTGCTGCCGGTGAGCCGGTACAAATAATCGGCCATCGGTTCCTCGAAAACCCATCTTCACGTAGATGGTGCGGGGAATCAGTCAGCCTGCTTCTAGTGAACTGGTTTGAAAATCGGTAGCCGATCCCCGATCTCCGGGAAATGTGAGTCTACATTCCCGATACCCTAGAAAGATTTCTGAGATGTCGTCTCCTACATGCATCCTTGCCGGCCCTGGCCAAGTAACAATGCACTTTCTCATCTCTAGTATGGGGATAGGACGCGGCAGCTGGTATATCCAACCGGCTGTCCGGCGGCCCCGAAACGTTTTCCGGGGAAAGGTTACATATGGCCAGACTGACTATAGTAGTTTTCCGTTCTAGAGCCAGAGAGAGGCCAGGAATGCCTAGGCAGTTTGGGGGTGCCTAACACCTTCCCCAACAGTACCCTGAGCCTCATATCCAGTTCTCTCATGTTACAGGATTTTACGTGATTCCCGTGGTTTTATCGTTTCGACGGTGGATGAACACTTTCCCATCCAGTTTTCCTTGTTTTCTACCCAAAAATAAGGTGGCGACTCCATTCAACAAGCCATTAACCACACGTGGTGATGTGCTCACACAAACACCTTTCAATTCTCTGTACCTTGGTCCATCTGCCGGTGGGGCCGGTGGAAACCCATGGCTTCCAGGTGAAAGCCGGTTGAAAGAGAGGGTACAGGGTGGAAGGCCCCTTCTTTTATAAGGGGTCGCCTTCCTTCTTTGGGGCACCCGAAGATGGAAGGTGGCGTGATTCCTGGTTTAATTACGCGGCCCGCGTAATTGATTGATTTGCGAGATATAAGTGGTTAAATCCCATCGTATTTCTTTGATTGATTTGGCTTGCCTTCTTGGGTAGCCAATTAGTAGCCGCTACGTGGCAGGCAAAGGCCGGCTGGTCCCCTGATCATTTTCACCAAATGTAGGTTTTTGGAGATCCGGGTGCCGCTTACTTGAAGCGGCTTGCCGGCGGCAAGCCGGCTCCATCCCCCCAACTTTTCACCAAATGTGGGTTTTTGGGGATCCGGGTGCCGCTTACTTGAAGCGGCTTTCCAGCGGCAAGCCGGGTACACCCCCCCAACTTTTCACCAAATGTGGGTTTTTTGGGGATCCGAGTGCCGCTTACTTGAAGTGGCTTGCTGGCGGCAAGCTGGGTACACCCCCCAAAATTTCACCAAATGTGGGTTTTTGGGGATTCAGGTGCCACTTGCTTGAAGCGGCTTGCCAGCAGCAAGTTGGGTACACCTCCCCAACTTTTCACCAAATGTGGGTTTTTGGGGATCCGGGTGTCGCTTGCTTGAAGCGGCTTGCCAGCAGCTAGCTGGGTAATTCCCCCTTTATATTTTGCTTAGGCATGGGGTCAATAGAATGCCCCTCCCTAGGTGAGGTTGTATGACTTTGGGGGAAGGAAACTGACATCCTAGGGTTGAATGACCCTCCATGCGTAAACGGTAAGCCATGCGAGATTTCGCACTTTCGTGAATTATCTAATGTTGGTCTGAAAATAGAATCGGACTTACACCCTCGGTCACTTGACCAAGGGATGCCATAGTGCTAGTCGGTTGGTTGCACGACAGCCACCTTATGGGTACCAGTGACCGGGTAACGAGGTGGAGAGTGTTTGCATACCATGTTCGGAGGCTGTGCCGGCGTCACGTCGTACCTCCCCGCATCTTAGAACTTAGTCGACTAGTTACGCGGCAACCACCTTGTGGGAGCCGACCACTGTGATGTGATGTGAAATCTTCACATGTTTCTTTTCCGAAAGATGTCAAGGCAGTGAATAGTCACATCACACTTTTTGCAACGTTACGTTCTGTCAGGTTGGTTACGCGGTTGTCGCCTCAAGTGAGGCGGCAATCGTTTGTCAACATCGATACTTCACGTGCTTGCTTTTTCAAAAGCTGCAACGGACACAGTGAATGGTCATGTCGTACCTTCGTGACATTACATTCGGGTCGGCTGTTCACGCAGTTGCCGCCTTACGGGAGGCGGCAACCGGCTGGTGATGTGATTCCTTACATACTTGCTTTTTGAAAAGCTGCAATGGACGTAGTGAATGGTCATGTCGTACCTTTGTGATTTTCCCTTTTTAACCAGCTGGTCAGGCAGTAGCTACCTCGCGGGAGGTGGCAACCGGACAAAGGTGCACACGTCTCACGTGCTTGCCGTACCTTTCTCGATTTTCGTTTGTATTTTTCAGTTTTCGTGCAACTTTCTTGGTTACCGTGCCTTGACCATACCTTTTCAAAGTTGTCAGGAATCATTTCAGCTTTCTTGATTTTTGTGCAATCGATTTTTGAACCGGTTGTTGCCTCTAGCTACGCAGAATCCGGGTGATCATTTCCCTATAAATAGAGGGTGAGGTCGTTGGAGATTTCTTGATCTCTCCCTCTTGCTTTCATTTCTTCCTTAGGTTCTTGTTTGAATTTTCTTCTATCTTTCCTTAACTTCTTCCCTCAAGCTTAATCAACATGCCTCGCACAAAGAATGTTACGGGGCACGTCCAACAATCAACTTCTGGTCTGCACGACGATGGCTCGATCTTCTACTAGCAACTTTGAGGAATATGCCGGTGGAGCAGCTCACCTATCCCAATCGGGCCGAGTCAGCCTGCCTAACCATGTTCTTCGAATTAACCGACAACGGCTGCGACGCTACTTTGGCCGAGGCCATGTCCCATTGGTGGTTGGGAGAACGGCGACGGAGCTCCAGTGCCTCTAGCTCTTGTGTGCCAGTGGAAGGTGTGGCGTCGGCGGAGGCCCCCCTTCAAAGTTCGCAGTGCCGAATGCGTCGCAAGACCACGGTGGACTGGCAGCAGCGCCTTGCTGGGACTCCATCGGTGCCATTTGAGATCCCCGATGACGCGACTTCGGACGTGGGATCGGTCTGGCTAGCACTCCCTTGGTATCGGACTCCGACCGGTTCTGAGGAGGCGGCGACTGAGGGCGTGGCTCGCCGCAAAATCGACCAAGATTTGGCGTCCCCCGTTGACGACCGCTTGGCCGTAAAGATGGTGTTATACAGTACGCCGGTAAACTTCGACTAGTTGTCGGAGGTGGAGCAGCTGTTTGCCAGGCAGGGCTTGCTTCCTTTCGTCTAGGACTTCTGCCGGGTCGAGACTGTCCCCGTCTTGGTGGCTGAGATGTACTCCAACCTGTCGGAGGTGGAGTCGCAACTTGTTCTGAGCCTCCAATCAGGACCGATGGAATTCTCTGATGCGCTCCTGTTTGAGGTGCTGGGCCTCCGCTTCACTGGCCTGGATATCTTCTCCTCCTTATCGAACCTTCCCTGGAGCATAGGCGACATCAACGCAGTAGTTGCCGCAGATGTCGATCTCACTCAACGGATCGTCAAGGCCCGGGACCTAAACTCGGTCGCCTATCTCATCTCCTTTGTTCTCAACAATACGATCCTCCTGAAGGGGGGGCATTGGGATGAGATTAGTGTGGCGACTTACCTTGCGACTTTCGCGGTGGTAACGGGTTGCCAGGTGAATTGGGCGGCGACGGTTCGGTGCCAGTTGCGTGGCGTGATTCTCCTGGTCTGGTGGCCTCCCAACTAGTTGCTCTTTGGGGAGGCAATGGTGGAACTGGCCCACTTCCTTAGTATCTCAACCGGAGGCCGGCAGAGGGTCTCGCTCCAGACTCGGCCCATTACATCAGTTGACCTGGGTTGGTATGAGAGGCTGACGTCGAAGCGTAGTAGCTTATTGTCCGGCAGGACTTCGATCGGGCGCTGGCCCACTACTTCTACTTCTCGGTCTACTGGTGAGACTTCTCTGGACACGGATTATGCTGAGGGCTTGCGCATCGCTAGATCGTCTCCATGCTCGAGACGAAGTCCTTATCCGATTGTTGAGCCAGGAAAACCGGTTGATCCACCTAGTGGAGTGGATGGAGTGCCGGGAGCGGGCCCGTGACCAGCAGAGATGGGAGCGTCAAAGAACCGACCCTCGGAAGTTTGAACCCTTGATGCCTTCTGAGCAGGAGTAGTCTGCTGTAACCCCCCCCCCCTTTTAAATAATGAATCACATCTTAACTTTAGTAAAAATTTGTCCATAACTATCCTTTCAAGTATTTTTGTGAGTTTGTGGGTGAAATGCGGGGTGATGACACGAAGACCACGTTTTTGCCATGCTAGGATTTCAGGGAGCTGGCAGCTAGGTTATTTTACTGGTTTTCCGGTGGCGGGTCAGTTAGACACCTGATCCATACGTCTAAGTATGGTTTTGAGGGTGCCGGCAACCGGGTTTTCTTACCGGTTTGTCGATGGCGGGTCGGTTAGATGCCCGATCCATACGTCTAAGTATGGTTTTCAGGGTGCCGACAACCAGGTTTTCTTACCGGTTTGCCAGTGGCAGGCCGTTTAGACGCTCGATCCATACGTCTAAGTATGTTTTCCAGGGTGCCGACAATCGGGTTTTCTTACCGGTTTGCCGGTGGCGGGCCGGTTAGACGCCCGATCCAAACGTCTAAGTATGGTTTTTGGGGTGCCGGCAACCAGGTTTTCTTACCGGTTTGCTAGTGGCGGGCTAGTTACATGCCCGATCCATACGTCTAAGTATGGTTTTTGGGGTGCCGGCAACTGGGTTTTCTTACCGATTTGCTGGTGGTGGGCCGATTAGACGCCCGATCCATATGTCTAATTATGGTTTTCGGGGTGCTGGCTACACGGTTTTCTTATCGGTTTGCCGGTGGCAGGCCGGTTAGACGCCCGATCCATACGTCTAAGTATGGTTTTCGGGGTG
This sequence comes from Amphibolis antarctica, assembly GCA_024699675.1. Lineage (NCBI taxonomy): Eukaryota > Viridiplantae > Streptophyta > Magnoliopsida > Alismatales > Cymodoceaceae > Amphibolis > Amphibolis antarctica. The sequence continues at coordinate 12,148 of JAMKPZ010000361.1, read as the reverse complement.
CCAGCAACCGGGTTTTCTTACCGGTTTGACACTGGCGGGCTGGTTACACACTTGTTCCATACGTCTAAGTATGGTTTTCAGGGTACCGGCAACCGGGTTTTCTTACCGATTTGCTGGTGGTGGGCCGGTTAGACACTCGATCCATACATCTAGGTATGGCTTTCGGGGTGCCGGCAACCAGGTTTTCTTACCAATTTGCTGGTGGCGGGCCGGTTAGATGCCTGATACATACCTCTAAGTATGGTTTACGGGGTGCTGGCAACCGAGTTTTCTTACCGGTTTGTCGGTGGCAGGCCGGTTAGACGCCCGATCCATACGTCTAAGTATGGTTTTCGGGGTGCCGGCAACCAGGTTTTCTTACCAGTTTGCCGGTGGCGGGCCGATTAGACGCCCAATCCAAACGTCTAAGTATGGTTTTTGGGGTGCAGGCAACCAAGTTTTCTTACCGGTTTGCCAATGGCGGGCTGGTTACACGCCCGATCCATACGTCTAAGTATGGTTTTTGGGGTGCCGGCAACCGGGTTTTCTTACCGATTTGTTGGTGGCAGGCCGATTAGACGCCCGATTCGTACGTCTAATTATGGTTTTCGGGGTGCCAGCTATACAGTTTTCTTACCGGTTTGCCGATCGCAGGCCGGTTAGACGCCCGATCCATATATCTAAGTATGGTTTTCAGGGTGCCGGCAACCGGATTTTCTTGTTGGTTTGACGCTGGCGAGCTGGTTACATGCCCGATCCATACGTCTAAGTATGGTTTTCAGGGTGCCGGCAACCGGGTTTTCTTACCGGTTTGCTGGTGGCGGGCCGGTTAGACGCTCGATCCATATGTCTAGGTATGGCTTTCGGGGTGCTAGCAACCAGGTTTTCATACCAATTTGCCGGTGGCGAGCCGATTAGATGCCCGATCCATACCTCTAAGTATGGTTTTCGGGGTGCCGGCAACCGAGTTTTCGTACCGGTTTGTCGGTGGCAAGTCGGTTAGATGCCCGATCCATACGTCTAAGTATGGTTTTCGGGGTGCCGGTAACCGGGTTTTCTTACCGGTTTGCCGGTGGCGAGTCGGTTAGTCACCCGATCCATACATCTAAGCTTGGTTTTCGAGGAACGTTGAGGAGTCGACCGTACCTGGGTACTGGTGGCAGTGGCCGGCCGATTTACCTAGCAACCGGCTAATTTTTCCGCGTGACGTCTCGTCTTGCACGGTTCGTGGTCTAGGTGTCCAACGATCTGAGCTGGGCGGCATATGTGGGCGAGCTTCCGTCGTCTCTGCATGGAATAGTTGACATTCTGGCACAGGTTATGTTGAAGAGTCGAACATCCTTGTGTGGTGGTGGTGGTGGCCGATTTTTTTACCCGGTAACCAACTGATTTGCCTGCACACTTAATTACACATTAGTTTCCAAAGGTGGGGAAGGAGTGTTTTTCCTTCCCCTTATCCATGAATATTTGTGCCATGTTGTGTGGAAAGGTCGGGATGTTTTTTTTTTTTTTTTTTTGGTGACTCTTTTTCAGGCAATTCGTTTTGTTGATTCTATATAGGGGTTTTCAAGCGGGTGCCCGTGATCGAGTTTGCGTAAGGTAGCTGTTCCAACCCAATTGTGCTATCTGGACCTACCGGGGAATGAAAGGTGGCTCACCTCACGTCAAGAGACGACCACTAGACATTCATGCATGTGAGTTTGGGGAACTTGGTTCCCTTGTCCAGTGGAAGTGATCCTTAGGCGACAAAAATGGGTTGAGAGGAGAGATCCAAGAGCTATCCTTCTGCCCATAGTTATGCTGATTCTTCCTCACGAGTTCACTCTGGGGTCGTAGAGGTTGTAGATAGAGCTATGCGGATTCTGGAAACGTGGGCATTGGAACCCGATGGTGGAAGCGACTTTCAGCGGGATGCCAAGCCCAATGTTGACATCTTAGCTGGGATGTCAAGCCCTAGGATAAGAGAAAAAGGGAGAAGTGGGTGTTGGAAAATGGGTTCCAGCACCTGGTTGTATTGGCGGACTTCGATGGGTTGCCAAGCCCTGAAAGAAGGGTATACTTGGTCAATTGCAACAAGCTGGGTATTGGACTGCCAACAGACGGCGGAATCCTAAGATCTACCCTTCCCTTACACATGAGTCCATATGCTTTCAGGACTTAGCAGCAAGTAACTTTTTCTTTTCTTTTCTTTTTCTCTTTTTTGTTTTTCTTTTCTTTTTTCTCTTTTTTTTTCTATTGAAGAAGGATTCTAGCCATTGACTTTTCTTCTTCTCTTTTTTTTTGTTCTTTTCTATTACAAAATAGAAAATAAGAAAACTAAATAAAAGAATGCTACTAGCCTTCCCCACATGCTGTTGGCAAGTAAAATAACCTGACATTGTCACGGCTGCTGTACCAAGGGGGAATACCTTACCTAGAGGGAGCCAGAGTTTGTGATCTCCCTCATTGTCGGGTGGCACTCGAGCTAGGTAAAGAATGGGAGGTTGGTTACTCATTCGAGGGGAGAAGTGATCTCCCGTCATTATCGTGTAACTACTCAGAATCAGCAAAGACCATGGGGATAGGGACGAACCTGGATTACTCACCCTGTTCCATCTTTATGCCATCAGAGTTAAACAAGATGGGTGCTCGGGCTTTCGATGTAGAAATCTAGATGTAGTTGGTGTCATTCCTGGGGTCGGTAGTTCGTCCTAGAGGTCCGAATAGCACTTCTTGAGTCGGATGCGCCGCCTGCTACTGCAAACTGTTCTCACCACCGGCTATGGATGCGGCTACCGGGTATGTCGGAGGTGGTTGCCGATGGTGGGCCGGTTGGACGGTGGAGTGTGTAAGTATTTGGGTGACATGCTGCAGATGGGAGCTGAGTCATTTTTTGGTTTTCAGGCACTTCTTTTGGTGAATGATGAGCTGGTCATTCCATGGTTCTGAGACCGAGGGGATGCAGTTGGACCTGCTCGTCATATGTGCATCGTGTGTGCCTCGTGTGACATGTAAGTCATAAAAGGGAATTTACCGAGGAAAGGAGCGTACTGGTCCAGACCTGATCTCTCGATCAGTCGATGGAGAGTCGGACGGAGATGTTGGTCACTGACTTGTCTGAAGGCGGCGGCCGCGTGGAGTCCTGCTCGTGCTTGTTCTTCATGGTCATGGGGAATTGGCTTCTTGGTTGGCTTGCAGGATGTTGGTCTAAGAAGCTGGTGGTCGGTCTGTTTGAAGGCGGCGGCCGTGTAAATCCTCGATCAAGTTGATTTTTTTGTGACCGTGGGGAGCTGACCCATGGGGTTTCGCCATTGGCAGCTGCCGAGTGTGCGAAATAGGATGGAGGGGTAGAATGTCCCTAGTTCTGCCTCAACGTGCATGTCCTCTAGAGGACACGGCGGGTTTCTGGTTGAAAATGCTGGCAACTGGTTGGACGGCACCCACGACCGGGTGAAACCTTCAGAAGAGGTTGGTTGTTCCGTGCCGTGGGGGATCGGTCTAGGGTGGTGGCAGCCGCGTGGACCCCCGATCGACCTCATTTTTCTAGGCCTTTAGGGGGCCAGTCTAGGGAGGTGGCAACTGCGTGGCCCCCCGGTCGAACACGTTTTTTTGGGTCTTTAGGGGGCCGGTTTAGGGAGGTGGCAACCGGCCCATCTAGAGGTGGCAGCCGCATGGACCCCCGATCTACTTCATTTTTCTAGGTCCTTGGCGAGCCAATCTAGGGAGGTGGCAGCCGACCCATCTAGAGGTGGTAGCCGCATGGACCCTCGATCTACCTTGTTTTTCTAGGTCCTTGGGGGGTCGGTCTAGGGAGGTGGTAGCTGCGTGGACCCCCGATGTACTTCTTTTTTCTAGGTCCTTGGGGGGCCGGTCTAGAGAGGTGGCAGCCAACCCATCTGGGGGTGGCAGCCGCGTGGACCCCCGATCAACCTCATTTTTCTGGGTCCTTGGAGGGCTGGTCTAGGGAGGTGGCAGCCACGTGGACCCCCGATCTACTTCATTTTTCTGGGTCCTTGGGGGGGGGGGCGGTCTTGTGAGGTGGTAGCTGGCCCATCTGGATGTGGCAGTCGCAAGGAGCCCCGGTCGAACTTGCCATTCATGGGTAGAATTCCTGTTTGGTGGCTTCATCAAAAACGTAAGCGGCTCCCCCGCTAAGGATCTTGGTGATGATGTACGGGCCACGCCAATTCGAGGAGAATTTTCCCGCTGAACCTGTTGGAAAAATGGAGTGAAGGACTAGATTACCGGGTTTAAGGAGTCGGGGACGAACCTTCTTGTTGTAAGCCCTTGCCATCTTTCTTTGATAAGTCCAGGTGTGGTTCAATGCCCTCAACCTTCTTTCATCAAGGAGGTTGAGTTGCAGTAGGTGCGATTCTGACCATTGGTCATCGAAGTTCACTGTTTCTTTGAGGATGCGAAGGGATAGAAGTTCTACTTCTACTGGCAACACTGCTTCGGACCTGTATACCAGTGAGTATGGTGTTGCTCCGATAGCGGTCCGTAGGGATGTCTGATAGGCCCAGAGTGCGTAAGGGAGGTGGTCGTGCCAATCTTTGTGTGTTCGGACCATCTTCTTGAGAATCCGAACTAGTGTTTTATTAGCTGCTTTGACTGCTCCATTCATCTGTGGCCTGTAGGGGGATGCCCTTAAGTGATGGATATGGCATTGTTTGAGGTAGCTTGTGACTTGCTTGGTTGTAAAGTTGGTGCCATTGTCAGTCACCACCTCGAAGGGTACGCCATACCGGGTGACAATGTTGTTGTGCAAGAACCTCTAGGTGGTGGCTGCTGTGACTATCTTGTAGGAGGCCACTTCTACCCACCTGGTGAAGTAATCGATTGCCACCAGTATATACTGGTGTCCATTGGTGGCTGTCGTCTTGATCTCACCTACGACATCCAAGGCCCACATGGAAAATGGCCAAGGAGAAGCCATGTTGTATAATTCCTTGGGGGGTGCGTGGATGAGGTTCCCATGTACCTGGCATTGGTGACAGCAACAGACATATGCGGTGCAGTCAGCTTCCATTGTGCTCCAGTAGTAGCCTTGAAGCATGATCTTTTTCGCCAGGAGGATCCCATTCATGTGGGATCCACAGACACCGTCATGGATTTCCTACATAATCGTACGTGCCTCGGGCGAGGTTACACACCGAAGGAGAGTTTGGTTGTGAGATCTTTTGTAGAGCTGTCCCCCGCTGAAGACGTAGCCGGCTGCTAGTCTTAACAACGTACGTCTGTCTTGGGTGGTGGCCTCTGGGGGTAACTCTCCGGTCTCCAAGAAGGTTTGTATATCTGAACACCATGGGCGATCCTCTTGCTGTGAGTTTCTCAAGTTATGGTCTGGGGACCTATAATCTGTGTTGTTTGGCTCGTCAGCCGGATTTGGTTCTCTGCATTGGTTGGCAGTCTGCTGGTTACTGGAGCGGCTAGCCAGAGGCACAACTATGGGTCTGGCATCAACCTGTTTGGAGACTTCTTTAAGGCCGTAGACGTCTTCGCTGTAGGCTGGTTGGTGAAGTGTTGTGACTTCTATGGCAATGCTCTACCCTTTCGTGATCGCTACCCACACGGCTAAGACGACCAGAGCGTCTATGTATGGGTTATGCTTGCGGCTGATGTGTTGGAAGTGGACGAACCGAAAGTCTCTTGCTAATTGCAGTACGAGTTCCTGGTACGGTTGGAGCTTGGGGTCTCAGGTTTTCCACTTGTTGAGGGTTTGAGAAATTACCAACATGGTGTCACCGAATACTTGCAGATGTGTGACCAAGAGTTCCAGCGCAAGTCGTAGCCCCATGATACAAGCCTCGTATTCTGCCTCATTATGTGAGCATGTGAAGAGAAGTTGCTTGGCTACGAGCAGTGTCCTTCCTTGGGGATCCACTAAGACAACCCCTACCCTGCGACCTTTAGTGTTGACTGCTCTGTCGAAGTTCAACGTATGGGGTTTCTGTTGATCCAGATCTGACTGGTCTGGATTCGGCTCATCGATGGTGAAGATCGGCTCGTCTGGGAAGGAATCTTCTAGTGGCTGGTAATCCGGCAAGGGCTAGTGTGCTAGCTGGTCGGCCATGGCTTGAGCCTTCATGGACTTCTGGGATACGTACCGGATGTCAAACTCTGCAAGGAGCATTTTCAATTTTACGCACCTGCCTACCAAGGCCGGTTGGTCGAAGAGGTAGCGCAGGGGATCTAGGCAGCTGAGCAACAAAACTGGATTGACCACCAGGTAGTGTCGCAACTTTTTCACCATCTAGACCAGCAAGAGACAGTACTTTTCAATCAGCTCATACCATTCTTCTACCTTAGTAAACTTTTTACTGAGGTAGTATATGGCCTGCTCGATTCTACCGGTGGTGTCATGTTGGCCCAATACTGCACCCATGGAGGAAGCTGTTACCGACATGTACAAGAAAAGTGGTCATCCGGGGTGAGGTGGCACAAGAACTGACAGTCGGGACAGCTGACGCTTGATGTGGTCGAAGGCGACTTGGCATTCTGTGGTCCATGTGAAGTCAGCAACAAGTGAGTAAAGAATTACCTTGGGGTGAGCCTGTGTGGTCGTCCCGGCGGCCGGCTCCCTTGACACGGCAACCAGTTCTTTTAACGCGGCAATTGTAGGCGCCACCTGAATGTAGAATTTTCCAGCGGGTGGGGACGATGCCTGTTGTGGCGTAGGCTTTGAAGACTTCCTCCTTCTTCGATGGCCGCTGACGATGAGGATGGAGGTCTGGAATTGTTGATAGTATGGCCAAAGTTCTTCAAGCGTCGACGGGTGGTTAGCCAGATGGATGAGGTTGACGGGGTTTAGCCAGGGAGTTCCTGCGTCCAGCGGCCATACCGAAGGGAGGGATCTTCTTGTCCCTTGTCCATGACTGGTTGGGTAGGCGGAAACTGGTTGTACTTGTCGGAACCCTTCAAGCGGGTGCCTCCTTTGGGCACCCAGGAAGATAGCACTGACCTGGGAGTTGCCCACATGATTTGGGAAGGTATGCTGGCCCGGCTTTGGGGGTTCAGGAGGTTGTTGAAGCTCAATGGTGCCTGAGTTGATAAGCCTTTGAATAGCTTGTCTCAATGTCCGGCAATGATCCATGGTGTGGCTGGCGGACCTGTGGTACTCGTAGTACTGCTGCAAATTGTACTAGGCAAGAAGAACAGCTGGAGGTGGCTTGATAGGGGGGAGCGTGAGTAGCGCCTAGGCTCGGCAGAATACTTGGCTTTGCGGTTCAGAAAGTGGCGTGTATTCTGTAATGCGCGGCTGTTGCAGCTGCGGGGGTGGCTAGCGTGGCCCACGCTGTTGCTAATTGGGGCGTTGTTGATTAACCAACTTAGGCATCTTGAAATCGAGAGGGAGTGTCGCTTCGGGATAGAAACAGAGGTTTTGGAAGGCGCAGGAAGGTTCCAGTTGGCTGGACATCATGCTCCGGAAGGACGCCTCTAGTTCGGCTATCCTCAGTAGTAGTTTCCCTTGCAGGTCGGGCACTGGGGCGGTAGTGGTGGCGGCTACCGGCTGGAGTGATGGCGGGCCGAATGGGTCGGTGACGGGAGTGGTGATGACATCGTATTCTTCCGAGTGTGGCCTCTTCGGGACACAGATGGTTGGCCTGGGGGGGATTACTGAACCGATCCCGTGTTGTTGATAGCACGCCAACTGGTGAGCCAGGAGAGTCTGCTCAAAGTGTCCCAATCGAGGTGGCAGGAAGGCCTCAGCCGCTCATATGCCCTCAGTGTTCGAGGGTGGTTGGTAGGACGGGCCGGTGCTCCGTGTGGGAGCCGGCCTATTACCTTTAGTTTTAGTGGTTGGAAAAGCAGGCAGCGTAGGATGTACCATGGCATTGTTGAATGCCACGGCTACAGATAGGTCTAGTGCCCTTGGTTGGTCCGTGGTTCCAGCAGGCACAATGATCAGCCGGGTGAAGACCATGGACAGTGGCACAGAAGTTGCCGTAGTGATGGAAGGGGATGATCTGGAAGCTACAGCAAAACCAGTGGCCATGGCTCTTGCTTATGAGCGAGTCAGGACTGGGGGAGCCAGCGGGGTCCGGAACCGGTATGGCAGAGGTTCGTGAAGAGACAGTGCCTAGAGAACTGCAGGGGTCCATAAAGATCTACGGAGGGTCTACAGGGTTCTGCAGGGATGCCAAAGAAGGGTGATATGGTTCAATGCATTTAAAAGCGGCTTCGCTTAACAAATGCGACAAATATAATAGAAATCTTAATGGAAAAATAAAAGACTAACTATAAAAGAGCCATATGAGCGAGAGTTTGAGTCACTTAATCTGTAAAATGCAGTGAGCCTCCCCAGCGAAGTCGCCAAAAATCTGTACCCTCTCTTTCATCCGGCTATCACCCGAAAGCCCATGGGTTTCCATTGGCCCCACCGGTAGGTGGGCCGACATACAGGGAATTGAAATGTGTTCGTGTGCATCACCTCGTGCGGTTGATGGCTCGTTGAACAGAGTCGCCACCTTATTTTTGGGTAGAAAACAAGGAAAACTGAATGGGGAAGTGTCCTTCCACCATCAAAACAATAAAATTACGGGAATTACGTAAAATCGTGTAACATGAGAGAATTGGAAACGGGGCTCAGGGTACTATTGGGGAAGGTGTTAGGCACCCCTAGACAGCCTGGGCAATCCCGGCCTCTCTCTGGCTTTAAAATGGAAAACTATGATAGTCAGTCTAGCCACATGTGACCTTTCCCCGAAAAACTTTCCAGGGCCACCAGACAACCGATTGGATACATTGGCTGCCGCATCCTATCCCCATAATAGAGATGAGAACTTGCACTATTACTTGACCGGGGCCGACAAGGATGCATGCTGGAAACAACATCCCTGAAATCTTTCTGGGGGCATCGGGAATGTAGACTTACATTTCCTGGAGATTGGGGACCGGCTACCGGTTTTCATACCGATTCGTTGGAGGCAAGCCGACTGATTCCCCGAACAATCTGCGCGAAGATGGGTTTTCGGGGAACTGGTGGCCGGTTATTTGTATCGGCTTGCCGCCGGCAAGCCAGTTGGTTCCTCGAACCGTCTGTGTAAAGATGGGTTTTCGGGGAACCAGTGGCCGGTTATTTGTACCGGCTTGCCGATGACAAGCCGGTTGGTTCCCCGAACCGTCTGTGTAAAGATGGGTTTTCGGGGAACCAGTGGCCGGTTATTTGTACCGGCTTGCTGGCGACAAGCCTGGTGATTCCCTGGATCATCTATGTAAAGATGGGTTTTCGGGGAACCGGTGGCCAGTTATTTATACCGACTTGCCGGTGGCAAGCCGAGTGGTTCCCCGAATCATCGACCACCGCTGGCTTCCTTGTCGACGGTGTCATCCTGGAAATCTTTCTGAGGCATCGGGAGGGTAGACTTACGCCTCCCGGAAAAGAAACGGGAATCGTCAGGTTGTACGTGTTCGTACACCCGAATGGCCACCGTCGGCTTCCTTGCCGGCAGCGTCATCCCGGAAATCTTTCCGAGGCATCGGGAGGGTAGACTTATGCCTCTTGGAAAAGAAACGGGCACCATCGGGTTGTACATGTTTCTGCACCCAAACGGCCACCGTCAGCTTCCTTGCCGGCTGCGTCATCCCGGAAATCTTTCCACGGCATCGGGAGGGTGGACTTACGCGTCCCGAAAAAGAAACGGGCACCGTCGGGTTGTACGTGTTCATGCACCCGAACGGCCACCGCCGGCAAGGAAGCCGGCGGTGTCATCCCAGAAATCTTTCTGGGGCATCGGGAGGGTGGACTTATGCCTCTCGGAAAGGATATGTGGAGATCAGGTAAAAACAAGTAAAACTGGCTGGGAAACTTAGAGTTTCCACGTGAAAAGACCTGATAGAAGGGTCGCGACTGAACCGAGCTTGACCGGGTCGAGTGGATTCACATGGCCGGGAGGGCGGCCACCGATACCTTCGGATGTGTTTTCGAAGGAGTGATACCTGGGTCCGTCCTCTGACCGTTCCCTTGCATGGGAAAGATGTCATATGGTCGGGGCTCAAGAAAACATCGTAAGGACGTACGTAAAAATGGCGAGGGTGGAGGAGCTTACCTGCAGGGAGTTGTTGGCGGGGATCAGAAGTCCTCGCTCCGGTGTGGCAAAAAGGCATCAGGGCCCCGAGCTGCTCTCCTTCTTCAGAACCTTCAGTCGGCGTCTTCCCCAAGCGTCCAAACGTGGTGCTAGCCTTTCTCAAGAGCTTATCTGCCTTTTTTTCGAAATGGGTGGAAGGCCCCTTCTTTTATAAGGGGTCGCCTTCCTTCTTTGGGGCACCCAAAGATGGAAGGCGACGTGATTTCGGGTTTAATTATGTGGCCCACGTAATTGATTGATTTGCGAGATTTAAGTGGTTAAATCCAGTCATATTTCTCTGATTGATTCGGCCTGCCTTCTTGGGTAGCCAACCGGCAGCCGCTACGTGGCAGGCAGTGGCCAACTGGTCCCCCGATCATTTTCACCAAATGTGGGATTTTGGGGATCCGGGTGCCGCTTACTCGAAGTGGCATGCTGACGACAAGCCAGGTACATCCCCCCAACTTTTCACCAAATGTGGGTTTTTGGGGATCCGGGTGCCACTTACTTGAAGCGGCTTGCCGCCAGCAAGCCGGCTCCATCCCCCCAACTTTTCACCAAATGTGGGTTTTTGGGGATCTGGGTGCTGCTTACTTGAAGCGACTTGCCGATGGCAAGCCAGGTACACCCCCCCAACTTTTCACCAAATGTGGGTTTTTGGGGATCTGGGTGCCGCTTACTTGAAGTGGCTTGCCGCCGGCAAGCTGGGTACACCCCCCCCAACTTTTCACCGAATGTAGGTTTTTGGGGATCCAAGTGCCGCTTGCTTGAAGTGGCTTGCCGGGTACACCCCCCCAACTTTTCACCAAATGTGGGCTTTTGGGGATCCAGCTTGAAGTGGTTTTTGGGTAATTCCCCCTTTAAATTTTGCTTAAGCATGGGGTCAATAGAGGTATCATATAAATTTTTATTATTTAAATTATTACTTAATTTTAACTTCATTCACGAAATTAACTTTAATTTCAACTATTTTCAATTTCTAAAGTTGAAAAATGTTGCTCATGAAAACACCTTAAATATGTTGAAGTGTGTCTATCTCAAGATCTATATAACTAGATGGTGTTGATCCATGTAACTTCATGGATTGATTATATCTCCCTTCATAGGTGTGTGTGTGTAGATATTCATTACTTAGGTATTTTTGTAGATAAACATTCTATTCTCATACATTAATGTTTGTAAGTAATTTAATAATTATATTTTAGATATTTGATTTTCTTTTATAACTCGTGTATAGTATTTCTTTTTATACACTCAACTTGCATTTTTCCATTAATTATTTATGCCAAATTTCCTATAAGATCGACTCGTACTTGTACACACTTAATACAATAAGCACCATGCATTTGCGGTTATAAATGTAATTTTGGAATTTCTATATTATACCTTGATATTTAATTATCATAAATGGATGAATGCAATCCATTGCTACTAATTATTGAGCAATTAACTAGTCATAATGACTCATTAATCAACAGTCATCATACCACCACTATCTAAGAAAAATTAATTACTGTGAGAGCCTATATGATAACGTTTGCTACCATGTTAATCAATTTCATGGTCTCAACCCATACTTCATTTAATTTGTAATTTATGTTTTCACTTATGCAGGAGGAAGTTTAAATTTGATAAGGTGGATACTAATGACTTTTTGACAGATATGTTGACTAATATCAATGATGAGAGATATACTACATGTGTGTAGTAAGATTGCTAGATTGGTGAACTCCTCTAAGTTCTTGGAAGGGTGTGTTTGTTAGGGTTTACTTGTAAACATGGAGGACGACCCACTAATATGAGCTTGTGGTGGGTTTACTTGTAAAATGTATCAACAAACTTTATCACTTGTGTTGCTCAGGTTAATTGTGAGAACTAACACATTCAAAACAATAGAAGTGATGACAACTTTTTACCTTGGGACAACGTACTATTGCACTACCTTGATCAAAAAGTAAATTAGAGTGGTCTTTGTGGTCGGATCACGTTGGAATTTCATTGACTCGTTAGTGACTTACTGTTCATACAATTAGTTTGTAATGGATAAAAAATGGTAATACAATTAATTGTATTGATTGCATGATACAAATTGCATTACAATTCCAATACTGGTAATAACATGC